>OMNW01008237.1:16575-32864 GCA_900303245.1 Selene dorsalis
TGACTTTTTGAGATGAATGTACTTGATCGGGTCATAAATGGCCGCTCCTTCTTATATTCTGGAGAAAAGAGTGTGTGAGTCTCAAACAGTAGCAGTGGGATTCTCCATAGGGACCGGGGGAGGAAACAGGGGGGCAGCACACAGGGGGATTGTGAGAAACTTCCTGATGAAAGCTTTGCACATGTTGAGGGGATGACCTTGGATGCAGCTGAGGGGGTAAATGTGTGCATTGGTGTGTGTATGTGTGTGTGTGTGTGTGTGTGTGTGTGTGTGCGCATTATAAATGATGTGTGATTCCTACATTCTTCACATATCCCGTTCCTGTAGGTCCTTAAATGGGTGGAGGAGGCTGTGCAGTCGTCCAAGGTCCACCTGCTGTCCACGGATCACTTCAGTGCGGTCAGCAACACTTGGCAGATGCCCTTTGACCCCAGCCTGAAGGAAGTCACTGTGGCCCTCAGCGGCCCAGCACCTGTCATTGAGATAAAAAACCCAGAGGGTAGGTGAAGTGTCACAATTTATCAATGCAACTGTGAATTTGAATCCAAAAATATATCTTTTGCTTTTTAATGTGATGAGAATGAAGATTATTTGAAAATGCACATGTGTTTTTTTCACATGGAAAAGTGGAAATGTTTTTAAGGATAATGGTGCGGACAATGATAATGCAGTGTTGGGATGCTTTTAGTGCAGCTCAAGTGTAAACTCAAGTATTAAAATGAATCATAACACCCTGTATAATCTCCAGGTTTTGCTGTCAGTCTCATAGACTTTAGAAATTAAGAACCAAAATCTTTTTCTAGACCATTTTGAGTTCAGGATGGACATGGTCAAAAAGGAAGGACACAGGATTTTGAGGAAGAGGATGAAGTAGTTAAGAAATGCTGGAAAGGAGAAGGGACAGTAGAAACTTCTGTATGGTTAACACATATCTAATTGACTGACTGTATATTGGTTAATCCTCAAACCATATTGTGCATCCTTATAACTTATACTAGCAACTTATATGTAACTTGCAGCAATGCATCAACAAGTGCTGATAATGAATTTGCATCATAGGTGCAGAAAAAGCGAATAAATGTCTATTTGTCCATGTGTGGCTTCCAGGTAAGATTGTGGGGAAGAGTGACGGCCTGACCGAGCTCCTGCACATTCCCAACTCTGCCAAAGTGGTCAACATCAAGGACCCGCACCCTGGGATGTGGTCTATCAAGGTAAACAACTCATTCTTTACCTGGAAATGTGTGTGAAATTACAGGCTTCTTCTAACAATTCCCAGAATGGAGGTGTCTCACTGATTTAGTGCAAGTAGTTAAATAGTACGACCTTGAAATTCACACCCCGGGAGCGAGCTGAGCCCCTGAAGAAGGCTGAAGTATTGCAGTTATATATCAGCTTGTCCAGGTACAGTGATGTAATCAATTTAACATGAACGTTGGAAGCAGACAAAAACATCATTAGAGACACATTTGAAACTTGAGACAGTATCAGTAGATGAAGATGACGTATGTTCAAGTTCGCTGCTGTCAACACAACTTGTTTCGTTATTGTTTGGTCATCAGTGCTGCTGTTGTTTCCCTCTTATGGAGTTGAGTTGAAACCGTTGGCACCCTGCTGTCAAGCAGGCCACACATCTGACTGGCCACACTGTTGATTCCAGATGTTGGGAAACAACAAGCATTTTTACCTGAGTGATTTGTTGAAGAGGCCCCCGGTGGCCCCTGTATTCTCTGCAGACCCCTGCCGGGATTCTTTCCCTCATCTCTGTATAGCTGTGTTGTGTGTTTGATTTATGGAAAAAGCAGATCAGATGAAAAACTGTGTCATCTCTGCAAATCTTTTTCACAGTTGTGTGAGGTTGAGGACACATGTATGCTGAAAATATATGTTTATTTCATTCACATCATACACTCTCTTATATGTTGCATTTGTCTTTTTACTAGTAGGATTGTGAATCTATCTATTAGTTGCATGAGTGACCATAGTTTTAGATGTGTTTATACTTGCCTCATGAACGTGTAACTTTATGATACATTAACCAAAAAACAGTGACAAATATTGTCCAGAAACCCTCAGAGGCCTCACTTCATGTAGCATAAAAAACATACGAATATGATCCAATATGAATTACTTACTTATTAATCCTCAAAGGGAAATTCATTTGTCTGGCAGAAGTAGAAGATAAAAAAAGATACGCTTGAATCCGGGCGGTAACTGTTAGCAGAGATGTCTTTTCTGGCAGCCAATTCAAACTATGGGTCAGGTCAAAGGTCAGTGTAACAGAACATTGTTATTAATTGCGCTTCACAAAAATTGTGTCATTCAGAGGAATTTTCATTAACACGTTATTATCGTGTTAACTTTGACAGCCCAATTACTTTAAATCCCTGCTTCTTCTTCTCTTCTTCTTTTCCTGCCTTTTCATGCCTTTCTAATCCTCCGTCAGGAGCCACTAATGACATTATTGGCCTTTTTGGGGGGGAAGTTTGTTCCTTGTGTGAACATTTACATGAAGATATCGTGGTCCTAGTGATTTTGTTGATTTCTTGTAACATGGATGTGAAACATACTCGACCTGTAACATGTGTTTGTTTTTCCACTGGGGTTGATTTACTGTATCTGATAAAAACGCGGCCTCCTCATCTGTGTCTGCACTTAACCCACAGGTTAATCTCATGCTGGGCTCCATCACATAACACCCACATACAGAGCCTTCTCTCTGTTCACACAGGAAAAAAAACTGGCCCAGAATACCGTCTTTACCTTTCCATGCGCTCATTCAGTCATTGATTGTTTACATTGGATTAAATTGGCTGTATAACACCATTTCTCTATTTGAGGCACTTTTAAAATTAAACGTCATAATAAAACAGTACTCCATGGTAAATAGTTCTGCATCGCTGAATTTGATTAATTTCTGCTAAAACACCACATCAGCATGTTTTCTCTGAGCTCTGTGCTTCAGGCTTCAGCCAATGTCCTGTTTAACAGAGCTCATAGAAGTGATGAGGGACATTAAACAGACATTAACAGAGACATTGCATCCTCCCGTCTTATTTCTGTCCTGCGTTTGCCTCCTGCTGTGCTCCCCCTTCAGTCTGTCTTCTTTAATCTCTCTCTGCGGCTAACTTCTATCCTCATGCATCTTCCTCCCAACACTTTCACTCCTCAAATTCTCTCCCTCAGAGAAGCACAGCAGGATTTGCTGTTCTCTTTCTCTCTGGTCCCGCTACGTCTTGTTTTTCCCATTTCTCCATTTGGACGCTGCCGTTTCCACTCTCAGTCCCTCCACCGCACTCTATCTGGCTTTCAGACTAAAAATATCTCCTTTTCATTCGTAGCTGTGTTTCCCAGGACATACAGAGAAATGTGGATAAATACTTTAGGGGGAGTTTGCTGTTCTGCCATGCTGGTTTTCAGTAACACTAATGGCTCGTGACACCCTTGTGTATGACCCAGGCCATAGATTGTGTGTGAAAAGGAATTTAATCCTTTTTAATCTGCCTTTAATTGGATATTGTGGTGGTGGAGAAGGTGGGTTCACCACACTATCACCCCCTGCTCCCTCACTTTTACCCTCTTCTTGCTCCTTCACCCTCACTGTGTGCTGCTTGAATGTATATTTGAATGAACAGAGGTGTCTGCTACCAACACGCTCAAAAATCTCGTGTTCATGTTTTGCACATTGAAACTTTATTACGGTGTTGTGAGGACGCGTAAGTATGTTCGAGCCATCCAGGTGAGATCTGTTAGTGCTGCAGTGACCTCAGCAATGATGAGCGCATTTGAGCTTCACTCTGAATTTTATAGCCCATGATGACAGTTTAGGAAGGTTGTAATTTGAAAAGCATGCAATGAGCTCAAAGGGGAAGACCAGCGGGGGTGATCTGGTCCTACTCTTTGTGTCTGCTTTTTTTCTGTTTCCTTAGTGTCTCTCTGTCTCACTCTCTCTCTCAGGCACACACATTTTGCTCTCTCTACATATGTATGTATATAAGTATCATTAAAAAGAACACAACCAAATCAATATTTTGTGTAATTTAAATGATGGCGAGAAGAACCAGGACAGTAACATAGATTTCAAGGAGCTTTTTTTTCCTATTAAAAAAACTCAATGTGCTTGAGCCTTCGCCTGCCTCACCTCGACAGTCTTCAACTCTTCAACCTCTAACCACTCATGTGACTTATTTCACTCTTTGCTTGTCATTTAAACTATTTCATAAATATCTGCATCTCACCTCAGCCACAAAAGAGCAGACACAATGTGACTATGACCAGGGCAGGTCCCAGTGTGGGTGGTTGTGAAACTGGGAAATGAGTGACTTTAATGACAGGGACTGCTCTTCTTCTTCTTTTCTTTGGTAAGAGCTTGACCTTTAAACGACCTCTTTCCTAATTATGGCCTCATTTACAACTAACTAAAGACCCAGGATCATCCTATGGCAGCCATTAGGGCAGGTTTGATGGCAGCAACATGTATTGTGTTTAATGATGGCAGGCATTAACATTTAGGGCTGTGATGGATCCCCTTTGTCCTGGTGTTACCTCATTGTTTGAACAATTTCACGTCTAGCTTAACTATTGTTATCTGTCTGCCTAGTTGGTAGGTTTTTTTCTTCACGGGGAACTGAAGTTGTTGTCAGGTAGATCTTAGTCTTAGTTAAAATACTGTAAATCCAGCCAATCTCTGTCATTTCGTGCAATTGCAAATGATAGTTTATGTTTGCATGCCTTGGTGTGCATTGTGACTCAAAGTCTGTGACACCTCCAAAGTGTTTAACCCAAGGTGAGGAGTTTCCACCTCTTGCTAACCTATACTTCACTGTAATTACTCTGTCTCTATTTGTGCAACGCTTCAAAAGAACTCTGCACAACCACGACCGCATGAGCCATTAGCTGCTCTCTGATTATTGCTGCCTGTTCAATTAAAGTATGAATACCAGACTGAGTGGGTCATCTCTGAGTTGGTGATTTTTTATAAGCTCAGGTGTAAGATACTAGTTGACAGTCAGAATTACAAAAAGTGGCTTGTCCATACATGTGGGGATGGTTTTCGCACAAAAGGCTGTTCCACAACAAACTGAGTGCAGTGTCTGTCATTTAAAGCACTCAGAGCTGCCTCAGATGTTTGAGCTTTATTCTGACTACTAGAAAACCTACCACCAAGTGTCAAATAATTAGATTATTCTTATGTAGGGAACTATCTCCCTCAGAGTATTATGACAAAATCTGATGATATGTGTGTTTTTGTATACAGTAAATCTCTCCTTTTTTAATGCAGACCTCCAGTGGAGGAAGACACTCTGTTCGTATCTCGGGTCTCAGCACCATCGACTTCCGAGCCGGGTTTTCCAGAAAGCCCACCCTGGACTTCAAAAAGACTTCTAGCAGGCCGGTTCAAGGTCAGTGAGGTCAACCTTTCCAAATTGTAAAACAAAAAGACACTGCAGCTGTTGTATGTTTTCCCTCTCACCTGTTGTCTCCACTTCATATCCCGTAGCTTTGGAGCCGCAGAGAATACAGTAGATTGTATTTCATGTCAATTTTCCAGGCATTCCCACTCACATCCTGCTGAACACCACTGGGCTCACTCCTCCGGCTCGGGCGGACAGACTGGAGCTCCTGTCAATCACGGGCGAAGTGATGAAAACGTTACCAATACGTTACTATCCTGAGCGTCAGCCCTACAGCCTCTGGAACATCACAGAGTTTATTCCACCCAATGAGGCCTTCTTCCTGCGGGTGACGGGATACGATCGTGATGGTTTCCTCTTCCAAAGAGTCTCCAGCGTCTCTTTCTCCAGTATTATTCCTGGTCAGTGATGCAAGTTTTGACCTGTATTTACATGAAGATGTACTGTAAGGGATTGTTTTATTAAAGTGATTAACTTTGTTTGCGTATCTCTTTTATCTCATTTAGATGCTCCTAAGGTGCTGATGCCAGCCACGACCCCTGGTTACTACCTCCAGAGAGGGGCTGTTCGGTGCCAGGTAGAGAGCCTGATCCCCTTCACTCAGCGCTTCAGCAGGGATGGAAGACGACTCGGGGTGGACCAGCTCTTCAGGTGAGCAGCTGCTAAAACCTTGAGTCCCAGAAGTCACATATCATGGTTAAACACATGCTGTAAAGTGCATGTTCCCACCCGCAGCACCTAGAATTTATCAGTATATGCCAAATCCATATGACATATTTTCATCAAAATGTCAATTATGCTACCTGTTTAGAGTCAGGAGAGCGATCTGTTTTTATGACTCTACCTGAACCATGACATGAGGTACATCTGGTAAAATCCCAGCCACCTTGTTTTAGCAACATGTGACCAATCAGAGCTGTGTGTGTTCAGCAGCTTCCTGCGTTGCCCTGCTACTGCCTTACCGGATTTTGGAAGATAAAATGTGTCCTAGCTGTAAACGAGCTCCGCAGATGCACTGTGTTTTCGGACTGGGCCGATGATGAGAGATTCACCTCCTTCTCTCTCAGCCAAGACACATGTTTGATGACATTACAGTTGGTCATAACATGCTGAAAAACCATGTCACTTGCCTCTTCACCACTAACTTCACATTTCATACAAGTCTGTTTATAAATTTTAGAGAGATGTTATATCTCTCCAGCAGGTAGAAAGATAAAGATAATGGATCAAAGCCATGGCCTCCTTCCAGCTCTGTTGAAGAAGTTTAAACTGACAAACTGTGTTTCTATCTCGACCTTGTGACACTAAATCCAACTGGATTCTCACCAGATCGAGGGATGAGATAGCAGATTATTTGGATTCGACGTTATTCTCAAAGTAGTGAAGTTAAAGATATTGATTCTCTTTCTCCAAACCTTTTGTGACTATTCATTGCAGTGAGTCTGACAGTGCATTGTGGGAAATAGCCCAGGTTACTATGAAGGACGAGGGCACTTATGAGTGCATTGCAATCAGCAGCGCTGGGACAGGAAGAGCTCACACCTTCCTGGATGTATCAGGTATGTAAAGATCCCAACACTGTCATAGTGCAATAAAAGTCATTTATACCATCACCATATTTAGGTTTTTATTTGATTGTTTTTACTGCACTGATTCAATTAAAATGACAATAAAGACAGTTTGTCTAAAATAGCTAACATGAAAGGAATTTGCAAAATATCTGAGACACAATTACAACATGCTGAGCTACATAGACGGCCATGTTGACTTTGTCAGTGGACTCTAAGTCTTTAGTTTATGTTAATTAACAGTCCATGCTGTGCTACCCACCATCACTGTTTGTAATGAGCCAGGACTGTTACTGCACTGGAAGTATAATTGTTGTGTGGTGGATCCGCTTGCACAGCAGTGAGTAATTTAAAGTATCATTGTCCTTAATGTCCTGTATCTTGTTTAGAAAATAACACTTAAACGACACACACTGAAAGACACAACATAGCTCAAATGAAATGGTGCTGCAAGATGAAGTTTATGTCATGCTCACTAGATTCTCATGCACACACACACACACACACACACACACACACACACACACACACACACACACACACACTTCATATGGACATAGAATTAGACTCCTAGTCCAAGTCCAGTGTGGCTTTACTGGGTCAAGGTCTCTTGCTGTGGATCCCATGCAGAGAACCTGAATCATGGCAGAGTTATAACAACATTATGGAAAATTTGACCCCGACTTGCAGAACGATGTTGTAACCAATACCTCAGAGCAATCATGTCCTGGGATTTATGGTATGGTTTCCGTGCCTGGTTTGTGAAGCAATGAACCATAGACGTGGTGTAAGATGAGAAAACTTTTAAAGCTGTAAACGAGCTCCAAGCTGCTCACGGAGGGAAAAACAGCGGCGTGTTTAGGTGGGTATACAGTCTGTGACTCAGGTGCACAGCAGATCGTAACCACAAATGCTGACTGATCAGCACAATAATAAAATGTGCAACAATTTATGACCACAAATTCATAATCCAGGTAATAAATACTTGAATGATGATTTTGTGATCTTCACGATGTAAAAGACTTAGGCACAGACAAATGGGATTATATGATGATTTATAGCTTCTGTCTCACCACTGGGCAAAACAAAAATATGATTTTTCCTTTTCCAAAATCCTCTCTGGTGCATTTATTTTTCAATCAGAACCCCTTTCCATTATGAGACACCAGAACTGATGCCACTCGAGTCCAAGTTCAGTCAGTAAAAGTCTCCGCGTCCAAGCGTTGCTTTCCAAAAAACTTCCTGCCTTGTGGAATTCACTGGAGCTCCATCAACATGATGAATGCCAAGCAGAAGGGAAGAAGGAGGAGGAGGAGTGTGGAGAGAAAGAGAGTGGGAGGTAGTTGAAAGACACTTTGTGTAACTGGAGAAAGGCATGGACCTGTGTAGTGTATGAGTGTAACTGTAAAGGCGCAGGGGCGACTCAGTTTATCCAACTGTTACCACTTAGAACATCTCCACAATTAGGTGAAATTAAACCTCCTCAGCCACAACTCCAGCCTTTGTTAGAGGGGCCCGTTGTATTCTTTACTGAGTGACAGGCCCCGTGCTGCACACTTTTACACACAGAAACACACACACATAAAACCCATTCATCTGCCAAATTTATGTCATCCTAATCCCAAGGAGCCGCACTGAAATCTCCAGCATCCTCCCCCTATCAGAGCCAAAGCCTCTGCTACCTCTCCCTCATCTTCTCTCTCTCTCTCTTTCTTTCCCCCTTTCCCTCCATTCCCCTTTCTCCTTGCTTAGCTGTAGCCCACCTCTGGAAAAATGAAATGATTGACGTCACGCCGAGGCTTGAGGGATTAGTGTTTTTAACATGGTGATGAGAGAAGGAGCGACAGAGACAAAGGAAGACAAAGAGAAATGAGAGAATAGGATCCAACAGTTTTGATAAATGATGATTATCCAAATGAAACACATAGAATATCTTCATACAAAGATAAAGCAGCAACAGCTGGTGACCTGTTGTCAGTGAAATTTTTTATGTAAATTTCTCAACCTATTTTTTCTCGTAGTTTTCTCGTCATGGGAGGATTTCAGTGTTTCTTGATTGTCACAGTCTAAATTACAAAGTGTCACTGACCTCGTCGTTTCTCCAGCAGCTGCTGTTAAAGCTAAATCCTGCATCTCAAACCTACAACTGTCTTTGCTTTTCCTTGAAGTAGTGCAGTCATTAACTAATCAGCAGAGCAGAAAGAATCTGCTTCCTGTTTACGTACGCATATGTTGAACGTCATGTGATACACAAGTGAGTGAGTGATGCTCGGATGCGTTCAACTTCAAAATGAGGCAGAAAAAAGAGGGAAAAGTTGTTGTTTTTTTACATATAGAGAAAATGTGTTTTTCAGATCAACTTGTAGATTAATTTGCTCCTCAGATTTGCTACTTGAATCACAGTCCTCACATTGGAAACCACTGGTTTAAATGCTTAAATGCCTTACGTGTAAAAAATGCTGTGTGTCGGTAACCACTCTGCTCACGTCCTCGTCCTGCAGAGCCGCCTCCAGCCGTCACCGTAGACGGTAACGTGACCGCCAGCCCCAACTCGCACGCTGTCCTCTCCTGCCACGTTGTCAGCACGGTCAACTTCAACCTCACCTGGCTGAGAGGAGGTCACGATGCCCGTCTGGACCCACGGGTGCACGTCCTGGCCAACCTCTCTCTGCAGGTGTCCACCGTGACCCCAGATCACGCAGGCTGGTACGAGTGCATCGCCATAAACGAAGGAGGGGTGACGGCGGAGCGAGTCTACCTCACTGTGCAAGGTGAGGAGTGAGTGTTTATGTCTGCATGTTGTGCTTTCAGAGGCAGCTGACCTTATTTTAACTGTGTTAAGTTTTGTCACTGATGTATGTGTGCTTGCATATGTGTCTCTGAGACTTTGTCTTTAGCATGTGTGCCTATTCCTTCCGTGTGATTTACACCAGAGCGGCGGGCCTCTTGGCAAACACAACCTCCTCTCCAACTACAAGATCATCTCCCAAGTGCCGCCACCCTGCGTCCCTCCCCTGCTCCCTATAATTCACCCTAATGCTTTATGGCATGTGTGAAAATTATTTATGTCCGACTCTCAGGCAGCACTAAAGTAGAGTTTTCCATCTCCAGACAGCTCTTATAGTCTTGTTCCTAACACTTTGCTGACACTGAATCAGGAACACTTTGTTGTACAGATGGAAGAGAGTATCGCTGACAATCTGGCAACCTCCTCATAGCATGGGCCCGTGCCTGGCCAGAGAGAGGCGATGTATCACTGCCACTAAAATCCACCATTAGCAGATGATCTGAGCCTGGACCTGTGGAGGCATAGAGCCTAAGAGGCGGCAAGAAAGACAGCCGAAGAACTGTGTTTTACATAATCCAATCTGTCCAAATGAACATCCTGTATTTACTTTGTTATACAACCACTCAGAAGTTAACTTAGAGTCCATATGCTGCTCGCTCCAGCCTGAATTCCTCCTTGTGTGCGTCTTGCCAGGTCTTAAAAACAAAATATCTTTTAAAATAAAATGAAGAAACTGGTTTTTGTTCTTGACCTGAGTTTCTCAATAGTTCATTTTATTTTATTTTATTTTTACCTGGAGCGAACTGTTGCCTCTCTCAGGCAAACCTCAGTGACACAGACTGTGCAGTTGCAGGTCTAATACCAGTGCTGCAGACAGGTTTGGAGGGGAACTCTGTCATTTGGCTCATCTCACTGAGTGATGAGTTGTACATTTGACCTTAAAACATTTCCCTCGTTTCAACTGTAAATGTTTTCTCTTTTTTTTGTCTCCCCACCTGTGCACCTTTCTTCATATCACCCTGTTACAACTTTCTTTGTTGTTCTTTCTTTTAACGCAACAATTTCGTATTACTTTTCCAGTTCTTTTTTGCCTCTTTTTTTCTAACAGCTGTTAGCAAGCCCTGGGGGTTTCATAATTACCCCCTGGTCAGCAACATCCTAGTCATTAGTTTCACTTTGAAGCGAGTCAAGTCTGCCGACATCTTACAACACAGTGGAGCTGAGTGCATTTCCACACCAAGCCAGCTAAATTTAAAAACACCTCCTTTTCCTTTTATTCTTTTTATTACTCACTTTAAATGTCAGTTTATCACTATATTCAGGTGAATTAACCTTATTTATGTCTCAGCCCAGCACCTCATGAATAATAGTTCATTAGCCAGCAGGTGGGTAAAATCAGTAAAAATGGTAAAGTTTGATTTTGGAGGAGGATGCAATATCAGAGGCAATGAAGGTAGATGAGTGGGGGAGGGAAAGAGGAAAGATGGAGCAGGCAATCAGGACGGTGTCTTTAGACAGGCTTCTTCCGTAGATATTAAGGTTGCTGCTGAGTCTGTTTGGAAAAATGCTTCTTGCCTCTCAGGAGCCTCCTTTTTTCCTGAACTCTGGGGGTCTTTACCCTCCTCAGGGCACTGTGACCTCGTCAGAGGGAGGAGGCCGGAGAGGTGAGAGCCTGCCTTTACTGTAAAAGAAGGAGAGGGGCCCCGCCGACCCTCTGACACTGTCACTTTTGACCTCGTCTGTGTTATATGTGCTGCACTGTACAGCCTCGGGCCTCACCAGGATTAAGATCAATACAGTGGCATGTTGAGGTATTTCAGTTTGTAATATATCAAAGTACTTGCCTGTCAATTTATCGGGAGCATCTGGTAAATGTGCTGTATATCCTTCAAAACGTGGCATCTGTGATGATTGAAGCAGAAACATCAATACAAAACTACACATTCCTTCACACCTACCGTTCTTGTGTGTATCACAGACACTTTCATACAGGCGTTTATCGACGGCATGCAAGGAATGACAAGTTCTCCTTTGCTGTCTTTTGATCATGGTAGGAAAAAAAAAATCCCTCTCTGGCATCTTAGACAGACACTGCTGAGGAGCTGAGTTGTTTTGGAGGTGTTTGTCTCTCTCCCAATGAGACGACTAATTCTCACATGTTTTTTTTTCTACACGCTGGAAAGCTCAGAGACTCTGGAGACGATTTTAGCTGTGGGAATAGGATAGAGACAACACACCCTTGAAGGGATGAGTTACACATCATGAATCAATTGGAAAATCTCCCAAGATTCCACAGCTTCTCAGGGTCTGGATTCAATATTCCTCCCTGTTTTACCAATAAAGAGGAAATGAGGGTGAAATATATGCCGTGAAACATTATTAGTTGTAGTAACAGCCATCACTCTTCCTGCTACAGTGACAATAAAAGTTTATGCTCTGTTATATCTTGTGGCTGAGTTTGAATTCCTTCAGGGTATAGAGTTCCTCGCTCTAAAACGTCAACATTGCTCTCGGTATATTTGCTCGTACTCACGTTCTTGTTTCAAGACCTTCTCCTGAAAATCTGATTTCAAATTTTTGAACCAACATTACTTTGACTTTTTCAATCAATCACAGGCTGATTGAATGAATGACGCCTAAAAAATGATCATTACAGCATCCTCACTTTTTTTTTTTCCTTCCAGAGGTGCCCACGGTTTCAGTGGAGCCTCGGAATCAAACCTTTACGACTGGAGACGAGGTGAGGATCAGCTGCTCAGCCAGCGGTTACCCTCCACCCCGTCTGGTCTGGACCCACAATGACATGTTCATCATGGCATCCAGCAGGTAAGAGCGTCTCCTCTCAGATAAACAAACAAACTGGATCTTCATCCTAATCTGTGGTGTGGGAACTGGACAGTTTTGTAAGTTTTTATGACTCACGAGGAAAAACAATGGTATAATAAATGTCCTCAAGCTCGTGTTTTATGATTTTACAGTAATAAATCTGTGTTTTTTTAATCCACATCTGTCATATTTCTAATGTGCTAAAGTACCGTGAACTGTGGATCTTCCATGTTCAGGCACAGGATGACTCCTGACGGCACACTGGTGATAAGAAACATGCAGAAGAAGGATGGAGGAGTGTACGGCTGTTTGGCCAGCAACCAGGCTGGGACAGACACCATGACCTCCACCATCAGTTACATCGGTGAGTGTGTGGAAAATAGTAACATCGACTGTACACGTGACATCCATGTTCACATACAAGGCACCACATAACCTCTTTTACGTCGTACTCTTCAAGAATTCAGTGCAAAAATGTAAACCTACTCTTCCCTTTTTGGACGACTATCTTATTTTTTAACTTGATGTGAAATCATTTAAAGTCTTAAAATCGTCATTTAGACCTTAGTTTGACTATTTTATTGTAAATCTACATCCTTTCTTATGTTTAAATATTTAATTGCTTTGAATTGCCCTCTTGTATGAAATGTGGCGTACAAGTGGAGCTCCCTCATCTTGTCTAGTATTACCGTTATTATTACTTTTCTCCAACTCTTCTCCCTTCAGAGTCTCCTGTGGTGACGGTGGCATTAAGTGAAATCCTTATTGGTATTGGAGAAACCACAGTTATGGCCTGTTCAGCATCTGGAGTCCCACAGCCCAAGATCTGGTGGTACAAAGGTAACATAATATAAGAAGAGCGAGGCAGCCGAAGATAAATTCAATCTGAGACAATACATTTTAGACCAAAACAAACAAACAAAAAAACCTGTGACACATCTTATTTAAGAACCTACCTGACCACACTGCACTGTTGTATGTGTATGAATATGTAGATGATGTCCAGCTCCATTCGTCGTCCCTCTTGGAGGTCGACACGCTGGGGGGGACGCTCACCATCAAGGAGACCCAGAGGGCCGATGCTGGAGATTACAGCTGTGTGGCTGTTAATGCTGCGGGCAGGTCGTCTGGAAAGATCTCTCTGGATGTAGGAGGTGAGAGCAGCACCTTGTAAAAACACGACTGAATTGTGGCTTGTTTCATGTTGCTTGTTGCGATTTCTTTCTGAATAGGTCTCTGCTTCTTTTTTGTGCAGTAAAATTGAGTTTATGTCACAATGTCACAAAGAACCCAGAAAAAAGTCTGTCTTAAGAGGGATTTCAGCTCTCTCTAGTCTCTAGTAGCTTTTAAGCAGCTGGGAGGGATTCCCTTAGTGAACTCATGCATATCTGTGAAACCCAGTTCTGGGATCAATGTCTATAACCACAAAATTGAATATTTGTACCATCACACATGCTTTACATCAGAGGGATAAAGGCAAAGAGTGAATCATGAACTAAACACTTTATTTGAGGCCTTTAACTTTAAACCATCAATGAATTGGCTGTTATGGCTCTGACTAATGTGACATGGCTGTGTGTAATGATACAAAGGCTGCTTTGGTGCTGCACTGCCTTTGCCAGACCAAGGACTGTGTCTGGTTTATATGTACATGTAAACAAGGTTGGACATGGGTGTGTCAATAATATCCATGCGTGGTTAACAAACTGTATTTTTGTACGTACACATTATTTATGGATACCCAGAGGTCTATAAATCTGGTGCGAATACTTTTTGCATATTTATGCTGGGGTGCGAACACACCGTTTTATTCTTGAATCGTAGTTCCTTACATCTGGTGCCAGAATCAGTGAAAACCTCCAAGTGTCGATGATTGACAGGTTGATTGTCTGTAGAATTCAATGCAGATGGATGGGTACTCTCTAAACTCCTTTACCTTTGCCATCTTTCAACTCGACCGCTCCAGCCGCGCCCACGTTCATCCAGGATCCATCAGACGTGGCGGCCGACATTGGCTCCAACGTGAGCCTGCCGTGCAGCGCTCAGGGTTACCCTGAGCCACAGGTCACCTGGCGAAGGCAGGATGGACAACCCGTTCTCAACAGGTCCCGCACACATGGCACTGTTACTCAGAGCAAAGGAGGCCTACACATCACCCGTGAGTTTATGAGTAATAGAGTTGAGTTATAGTTATGAGGAAATACATCAAACATAAAAATGCGCTCTGTCTACACCTTGATGTCCCTCCGACTGTCAGACCTGTGGGTGGAGGACGAGGCGGTGTATATCTGTGAGGCCCAAAACCACTTTGGCAGGATCGAGTCCCAGGCCAGCATCACCGTGACTGGACTGGGTAAGAGCTCCGGTCGATAAGAAACATCCAGACTCTGTTCAGATTTTGTGTCTTTATTCTAAAATCTGCATTTTTAATCTGGGCTCCTGATGATGATTTATTGATACGTCAAGTTTGTAACCAACAAGGCCATTGTTTGGGCAGTGAAAACTGAAGGAACACATACTGTTAGTGTAGCTGAACTTCCATTAAACACAGGTGCACACTCACACATGGCTGCATTCCTCCTTTCCTTTTGAATTTGTCTTACCGTTGTCAAAGATCACATTCCACGTCCATGTCCAGTATATTTTCTAAAACAACATACAGCACCTACAGTATGAGTCGGAGTCCTTATATCTCTCAGCATGACTTGTGCGTGTGTGCGTTTCTGTCTCACTTTTTACATGCGAGTGTGATTTCATTAGTGCATTTCAGTGGGTGTGTTCGAACACATGTGCCTTGTTAACCACTGTTTCTGTTTCAATGTTTTCCCTACACTGAGCTCAACTTATATGTGGGCCAAAGGTTAGAAAGCGCCGACCCACCCAGATGACATATATTACTGCCCCACTGCCCCATTTCCCCGCTGACAGCGTTGTGTCCGAAGACACGTACACACCCCGCTGCAGAGGGATGTGTACGGTAGTTTGTTTTGGAAGCAGGGAGCAGTGACCTTGGTGCAGCAGTGGCACGTTTTTGTAATTGAGTGTGTGGTCACTGAATTGCTCTGGTTGACACCCTGTTGTCTGTGTCCGCCCCCACACACATGACAACACCATGTCCCCGTAAACACAGCCAAAACCAGTACGCATTAGTGATACCACAGTGTGTGTGTGTTTTTATGTAGGTGCTGCTGTGTATGCTCTTGTAACAGCTGTGGAAAAGGGAAGGTATACTGTATTGTTAATCTGTGTATAGAGTACTCACACTAACATACACACATGTGTTTCCTTTGAATTTTGAAACCAACCTTAAAGATGAGTGTCTCGGCGGCACCATGACACAAACACACCCTGTAATCTGTAATCTCTTGTTTATGACAGATAAATCTACACAAAAATACACAATAGTAAAACATATATGATGCTATGATAACATTATCCACCGCTCCATGGTTTGTGTTCTTCGTTGAAAACAAATGTACATGGCCGAGAGGAGGGAGGAGGGTTAGCAAAACACTGGACTTGCATAGTTCCCCTTTGAGTCACACAAAGATAAATATAAAAACTTTTACAGCTCTGTTTATATAAATCTTGATAATTTTCTAAAACTTCCTGCTATCATCCTTTCAGCCCTCTCATTTTAAGATCTCTATAATTGTTTTCGTGATGTCTGCAGTCTTGCCCGTCATTGCGATG
>OMNW01008240.1:5746-16099 GCA_900303245.1 Selene dorsalis
TGGGGAGGGTGGGTTGCGACCCAGTGTTGGTCTGTTAATTGACTCCTTTTCCCAGAAGACCAATGGGCTAACAGTCTGCTGCACAGCACCCACACATCTAATGCTCCGATGTCAGAGCTGTCGCTGTTGAGTTATAAAATTCAAAATGTCTCTCTCTGTCTGTGCAGTCCTCACGTCTGTGGAGGTCAGTGCTGCGCCGGGTGGACTTTGTCACCTCGAACCAGGAGATGCACCAAGCGTGAGTACAGGCTGCTGTTGCCATTTGTTCTCCCACTTTGACTCAAACCACACTCTCAGTGAGAAACTACTGAAACTACTACAATGTGACAAAATATTACAAACACAATGAAAGACAGAAATATGAAGATGGTTCCATCAACGAGTTGGATTTATTAAGACACTTTTGTGCCTCTGAACTGTTTGAATTTCAACACAGCTGTGTTTTTATAATTTATTGTCATGTCATGGTAAATATTAAAAGAAGACTGCTGTAGCTCCTCACTAAAAGTCATCTGGACCACAGGAACATCTGGTTCCTGCTGCCAGAACCACAGAGCCCCAATCTGCCTTATGTCTGTGTTCTGCTATGATTTTACTTTTTAAATCTAAATCTAAAAAGATGCACAAAAGACAGGACCAGTAATGTGCTTCAGTACTAATTAGTTGTAATGCATGCATATGCATCCTATTCACCTAATCCATCTTGTTTCACTAGTGAACCATAGACTGTAGGACGATGCCACACACACAGTGTTGAGAGTGGTTTTGAAGCTCAGGCTGAGCTGCTGTCATCATCTTGCAGTGGCTCCCAGCTAATTTAAAGATGGGCAATAGGTGGGAACGTGTGTTTGGAGCCAACACTTTGGTTGTATGGCAACCATATGATCACCTGCCCTGCACTCAAAGTGGTGCAGGAACCCTTTGATTGATTATCCTGCTGAAAGGTGAAATGTCATGTAGACCTCAGCATTCATCTGCTGCTTCTGTCAGCAGTGAAATCATTAATACCGCTGGAGCCATACCAGAACCACTGTGGTTTACAGCTGAGGTGGAGGTTCTGGGTCATGAACTGCTCCTTTTTTCTCTACTTGGGGTGTCCCTGACTAAGAATTATTTGAATCTGATCAGATTTTGCCTTTAGTTGACCAATTGTCGAATCATGTTGTTTTTTTTCCCCTCATTGATTCATGATCTCATTTGTATCTTCTCCTCTCCAGAGAAAAGAGCTAAAACACCAATTTTTTTTAGTGCACATTATAAGCCTGTAAGAGCCAATAGAAATCATAGCAGATGCTGCTTCAGTGGTCCTGTAGCGCACTCACTGCCAGCTTATTTGGATCGTGCAACTGTAATCGGTGATTAAGGGGGCTTTCACGCAGGCAGTGCTTAGATCAGCCCAGATGAACTTTGGGCTTCTACACTTTTTTCTTTGACATCATTTTGACAGAGGTGCAGGCAGCTGCCACTGTTTTGTTTCTGCGTGCTAATGAACTGCAGCCTTCTTCTCATCATTGACAGGAAACACTCACACCTACAAATGCTAACCCTCACCTCTCAATCAGCTTGTAGTGCATGAACCAACACTGAAAGGACACACAGCTGCCCATGAACTCTTTTAGTAACCCAGTATTCAATAATGGTCTAGGTCTGCCACACAGTGGGACCTGTATTGATGTAAAGACCCTCAAATTAAAGCTGAGGGTCAGGCACTTTATTGTGCTTTATTGTGTGCTGCAGGTATGTAACTGTCCAAATGGGGTCTACACACCTTAGCCCTTATATGTAACAGCAGACTGATTCTGCATAACCTCTCAGTGCTTTATGACGTAGTTCAAAGTGTGAGAGGACACCAGGATCCACGTGCACAGCTGGATTTATGAGAGGTTCAGTGCTGCCTTGGGATTTACAGTGATACTGGACTGTATGGTTACCACCTCTAGAGTGTTTATTCAGTCCACATGCTTTTATATGATGGACTGGCCACAAGTGGCAGCAACTCCTTTCCTTTTTTTGATGATGGAGGTGGTAATGTACATAAGGGAAGAACTCCCTTTAAATTGTACCAGGGACATCCCATACAGGCTGAGCTCATGCAGAGCCAGGGCTAAGCTGAAGGCTAGGAGATGGAGATCTGAGCTCGCTCTACTCCCTGTCAACTCCCTGGTTAACGAGTGTGATGAACAGGAGACTGGAGACACTTGTGGTGAACCACTACGTTGTGAGCATAGTCTGCACAGAGACCTGGTTAAAGGACGACATTTCACACTGACTGAACAAGTGGACAGAGACACCAGAGCAGGTGGAGATCTGCCGTCAGGGACTTTTCACACCATATCCTTGTTGAAGAGTCTTAAGTATGCACATAAGTCTTCATGGTATCATACTCATGCTAGACTGTCACCTCTGCATGTTGTTTTAGTGCTGGACCATGTCAGATGGTGACGACCCAGTTAGCTTTGTTCTGGTTTGTTGCTAACTAACTCAACAATAACTTGACAGGCAATACATGAAATCCACTGGTGCTGTAGTTGAGTCGTACATATTTATAACTGTGTACATACTTAATCTTGATGTTGCATCACTAATGAAGGTGCTGCTGATTGTTGTAACATGAGAACTGAATATGCACTTGATGCCAACAAACATGATTTGGACAAATGTGGTTTGTTTTGTGTGAGAATGGGGAAAAAAAGACACAACGTTACCTCCACTACACACTGGCTGTTAGTCTGTTAGATCAGTTGTATGTAAATGTACTTTGGCCGTGTGTGTGTGTATGCAGCCTTGTCTCCTCCAATGGTTTCTTTCAGGACGGGATTATGCGGCTGTGAATGTCCTGCAGAAACTCGTGAATGAATGGAAACAGATTTACCCTCTCTGTGTGGAGGCTTAACACACACACACACACACACACACACACACACAGACACAGACACAGACACACACACACACACACACACACATACACGCACGCCTTACAAGTCCCAGGGGCTCAGAGCCGGCAGGGTAAAGCTTTTCTGTTTGGTCACATTGTCCTGAAAGACCAAAACTCACAAACGCACGTAGAACATGCAAACAACAGTATTGAGCTGCTCAAAGACGGATGGAAAGATGCGGACGGACAGATATATGCAGAGACAGACAGAGAGACTGACATGTCTTGTCCAAATGCAAAGTTCTCGTCTTACCAAGGTTGAACTGAAGAAAAAGTGAGAGCGTTTGTTTCAGAGAGTTCTTACAGACAGCCGTCTCTCTGCTCACGTCTCTCACTGACACGAAACTCAGAGCAAAACATCTGTTATTCAACTACGAATCCCAGGATGCATTTAAATCAAAATCATCCAGTCCATAAAAAGTTTTACAAAGCTGTTCTGGTCTGGATCTGGATGAAATGTTCACACAACTATCTTTAGTTTTACATGTGTGTTTCTTTGGTTTTACCACATTACCTCTCTCTTGTGTCAGCGGTTTCTTGTTTGTCTTAAGGTTCAGCTTTGACCTTGAGCCACATTTTATATATCAAGTGAAAGCTGATATCACATGATTTGAACTTGATGATGATGATGATATGATGAATTGTTATTGCTACTTTTCTTCTTCTGTCTCTCCTCATCTGCTTCCCTTGTCTCTTCTCTTTGTGTCCTCCCACAGCCAAATGTTTTCCTCGTTGCCATAACGGAGGGCTATGCCGGCAGTCCAATCGATGTGTTTGCCAGCAAGGATTCCACGGCTCTCGCTGTGAATTTTCCACTGTGACGTTTTCTCTTCCAGGGCAGCCACTGACCTCCATCCACCCCACCATCATCCCACACCAGCCTCCTGTCCAATTAAGCCCCACCAACCACCCTCCAGCATCAGCCACCGCCCTAAAGAGAACCACCAAACCTGCCCAACACCACGCCACCAAAGCCCGTCTCGGGCCTGCTGCCTTTCTGTCTCCGTTTGTCTCCACCAGAACTGCCACAATAAACCAGGAGGACGGCCAGGCCTCTCTGGAGAGTGAAAGAGAGAAGACCACAGCTGAGGAACCATTAACTGAACCTGGATCTAAACCTGGAATCCAGAGCTGGACCAGAGACGCTGCAACCAAAGAGGATGGACCACAGACGACGGAGAAAACTCCAAACCTCAAGTCTGATCTGGGGTCGGAGGATGAGGAGGCCTTAAATTCAGATTCAAAGACCCAACCCAACCCAGCAACCCAACCTTGGACAGGGTCTGAGACTGTAGA
This sequence comes from Selene dorsalis, assembly GCA_900303245.1. Taxonomy (NCBI): domain Eukaryota; kingdom Metazoa; phylum Chordata; class Actinopteri; order Carangiformes; family Carangidae; genus Selene; species Selene dorsalis. The sequence goes on from OMNW01008240.1 coordinate 9,978, forward strand.
AAGCTCAGTGACAGAAGATGAGAAGGTTCTCCATCAGCCTGGCTTGGCAGAAACGTCAACATCCTCTTCAGGCCCAAACCTGGAGTCCAGCCTGAGGCCTGAAGCAGAGACAGGAGGAGCTCCGGAGTCGACGTCTGGGTTTAAAGTAGGAGCCAGAGCAAGGTCTAAGTCAGAGGAAAGTGAAGGGGTCATGAAAATCTCACACATGGAGTTTTATTCAGGACCTAAATCTGAGAACCAGAGACCAGCCAGCTCTCAGGTTCTGGACCACACACCTGACCCAGGTCTGAGGGGGCACAGAGCTGTGGATCCTGGAGAGACAAAGATGAAGGCCGCGAAGAGAGTGAAGGCCGGAGGAGCAAAGAAGCAGCTGCTGAGGTAAGATAGCTCCTCTGTCCTCATGCTCCGTGCTGGTTGTTACTATCAGGCTGCCCCAGACGTCAGGTCAGCAGACGCCACAGGTTTGCATCTTTACGCTCAGTCCCTTCTCCTCTCTCCTGCTTCTGTTCTCCCTCCACTTCCTCCTTGTTCTCCTCCTCCTCTGAGAACCCTTTGTGTTTGCTGCAGAGTTGGTGCAGTTCTCTCTTCAGGCAGCAGGTGGAGCTCTTCACCTGATGTTATTCACTGAACACTGGACCACATGTACGTGTGCCAATTTATACAACAGTGTTTATAATCACCTTTTTCATGAAAAACCTCACCCCTGAATCCTGTCATTGGGGGGACAGGAAGTGTTTGACCCTCTCGTACGTAGTCGACCCTGGAAAACTGTATATTTATTGTTTCGAATAAAAGCACATTGTAACGTAAGCAATACAATTAAGGGAAAGTAAAAGCTTATTATTAGTAAAAGAAAACTTAAAAAAGTCATGACACATGATTCTGTACCCTCGTATATTCAAGTGCCACTGCCTGTGGATCTGAGGCTTTACTTAGGAACATCACCACGAGGAGCTTTGAATGTGGTTAGTTCAGTCTTAATCACTAAAAAAATGATGAGTGATGAGCACCTGAAACAGGAGCATCATGGCCTGGTCTCCCTGTGTTGGTTAAAAGCCGAGCAGCTGAAGGCCTGGGTCAGTTAGTGAGTCTGTGACGAGGAGGCCTGAGGAGATGAAAGCATCTCTGACCTTCAGCATGAGAGAGGTCAGCAGAGGTCAACTCATCTCCTCCTGCTCTCTGTTAACACTGAGGAGACTCTGGTTTCTCACACTGCGTCTCAGTCGGCACACCCCTGAGTCACAGGCCAAAGGTCACGGAGGTCAAGGGTCAGAGCCAGAGTCAGGACCAGACAGACTGTGGGTATACAAAATTCAAACCATGGGGAGATGAGTGTGGGGGGTTTCTAGGTAACGTAATATCCAATCACAGACACCTGCTGACTCCTCCAACCATCTGTTGCCACAATATCCTGAGTGCTGCACCACCAATCAGACCTGTAACATGTCTTTCTAAGTTGAGACTCTAGTTGTCAAATAAAGATGGTTGATGGAAACATCTTCGGTCTTATTGCCAGAGATACAAAAACACTAACATGAACAGAGGGAATGTGGAGGCACTGACAGAGAACCAGTGGTTGAAGACATGATCTTAATGGAGAAAACTGATGCATATCTTGACTTTAGAAAGAAGAGTGGAAGATAAATGGGAGGAAACGCTCATTGTGCTGTAGATGTAATGGAAAGATGTGTGGAGATTTGCCAAACTATGATTATCGAACACTCAACATTTCCCTCTTCTGCTGTGTTTTGTTCAAAGTGTTCAAGAAGATATATCTGTGGTTTTAAGAGCCATAAACCAGCTCAGTGTAGATTTAGACCCCGGCCTGCAGTTAGAGCCACAGCTGCAGCCGATCTCAGCCTCGGCCTTTTCAAATGTTGAGCCGTAAATTTAACGTGTCATTTCTCCTTCCTGTTTTATCTGCAGAGTGTTTTCCTGACCTGACAGTGTGTTATGACTAAACTGAACCAACAAACTCTGACTTCTTCTGTTTCCAGCCAACTTTTATTTAAACTGACACTCCTGTGAAAGGAGGCTTCACTGTTGACTGTGGTCTTTACGCCAGAAAAACTGGGCAACAGAGACTCTCACGTCACGTCACAGTGCCATCACATTATTGTCGATGTATTTCTGTGTATGTGACAGTCTGCGGGAGGCCCAGGCCATGCTGATGAGGAAGACTCTGTCGCAGGGAGGGAGGGGGGACAAGATGGCCGCCCTGCTGATGAAGCACATTGAGAAGGAGAGGAGGAAACTTCGTGTTGTGATTGCCTCTTCTTCTTCTTCCTCTTCCAACTCATCCTCAACATCATCCTCCTCCTCCTCCTCCTCTTCCAGTGTGAAGAGTTTCCACACTCAGAAAGGCCAGTACACCATCCACGTCGCTGCTCCTACAGGTCAGTAGCTGTAACTTCAGATGTCTACTAGAGAACATCAGCACCACTCAGTGGCATTATTATTGATTATAGTTATAAGCTATTAATAAGAGCACCACGGCCTTGGCCTACAATGAGTTCACTTTAGTTCAGTGTGTGACCTTTTGCAGTATGGGAATAGAATGACTAGTGCGCCAAGTTGAAATGGTGATATAGTAGGTTGAATGATGGATGTTATCATCGTGAGTAGTTTTTTTTTTTTGTTGTTTATTTTAATGTGAATTCCTCCATGACCAACCCTCAGTGTGTGGATGTGTATTTTTAGCCTCCAGGTCGTAATGTGTTTATCTGGCAGTGGAGCTGAAGATATGAAAGCAAACATTATAATCAGGCCGTGTCATTTAGACATGTTAACACAAGCTGACAGACAGTGTATTTAACACACATACCACAACACATGGGTCATTATTGTGTATAATAACCCGTGTGCAGCCGACACAGTGGTGCTGAGAGATAAACTGAACACACAGGTCATGTAGGTCAGACATACAGTACATTGTTAGAATCCGATTTTTTTCCATCTTGGTTTAAAAACAAACCCACTCTGATATAATGCAACTGGAATGCCTTGTTTTAGTGTGTGCATGCGTGTGTGTGTGTGCGATAGATAAGCTGAGTGTTAATACAGTCTCCGTAGTTCAGCCCTGATCACTGTGATTAGACCAATAAACAGTTCCTGTTATTGTGCTGCTATACAGACAAGTGACTGGAGAACTTCAGTGTCAAACTGACGGAGGGATTCATAAATCATTTCTGAGGTAACCCGAAGTTGTTAAATTGTTTAGTTCAGGTTCAGCTCTCACAGAAAGCTGTTGCCGGAGCAGTGAAAGTCCTCATTTGCGACTGAGAGGAAACCCCAAACTACACTTAGTGTTGGTCTGACTGACATCTCAGTGAGTCACACTGACTTTTTACACATTTCTGATGAACCCAGAGGAGAAAACTGATCTGAATATGAGCAGTAACCCTAGAAGGGGTTTATCCTTTTTGAGTGCTGTCCATCAATAACTCCTGAATGACTCACTGAAGGGTTATTTATTATGATTAACTATTATTATAATTAAGTGTAACTCAGTAAGTGAGTTTTCCCTCAAGGATAAAGGGAGTATTTACACCTCTCTTACAGAGCTGTGAAAGTGTAAGTGGAGTTTTGACTGGGAGCTGTGGTCATAAATCCATCTGACTGCTGAGTGCACAGACTTTTTTTTTCTGAGCCCAGTGGAGGTGGTGCTGGAGCCTTCAGTTTTAAAACAGCGTGAAAGCTGGTGATTGAAGTGGTGTGGTGGATATGCAACCAGGAAATATACATGACACTGAGAAAGATCGAGTGAGTCCTGGGACAGGCTGGGCCGTGGTGGATCCACCTGTGGGACCACTCATGGACTTGGAGCCTTTGAAATGGGCCAGCCAGGTGGTGCCACTGTGACACATTGGTCTTCAAACACAGGATGTTTGAAGAGGATGGAGGGCCTGAGGTAGGACACACGCTGTGCCACACTGGGAGGGAGAGCTTTTGAAGTGAGAGGACTTGCTGTGTTCCTTCTTTAACCTGAACACGGAAACCCAGGACCCTAAGTTTCTAAACAGATGACTAGAATACCCATGAGCCTCAGCGGCTGCTGCTGCTGCTGCTGCTGCTGCTGCTATAATGAAGTGTGAATCAGAGCAGGAAAGAACTTTAAATCATAATTAATGAATTCATCCGATTAGGTTATAATAATGTTTCTGTGTTCCACTGTTCATGTTTTTTGTTGTTCTACTTCACTGGCCCACTATGTGTGTGTGTGTGTATGCGTGTGTGTGCCTGTGTCCGGACATGAGCTCATAGACAAACAGCAGCAGAAACAACCAGCCTCTATGCACTGCTGAGGCCCCTGTGAAGGGTCCGGGGTCCCACTGTTAGATTTTAGTTTCTCCTGTTCAGCCTCAGTTTGTGTCTCTGGTGTGTTATCGCGATGTTTGCATCACTGAGCTCGACATTATTCATGTGAGCAATAAATAACCCGCATCCTCACATAAACCCAAGCGGCTGTTTAACTTGATGTATTGCTGTTTTGCATTCGTTCGGCTTTTCTGTTCATCTGGATCAGAAATATTCCACTTCAGGGAAAAAAAAAACAGGTTCTCAAGCTCTGAGGCGGAGGAGTGGGAGCGCTGAAGGAGGAAGATTTAACACACTTCAACCAAGACTGCTGCAACAACATAGATGAAACGCACATTTTTAGAATAAATGAGACTTCCCAAAGACTTAATTCTTTGAAGTTCATCCTTTGACACATGTCCTCCTGTTTCTTTTTTTAGCTTTCTCCACAGTCAGTGATCCGGTGAGCTCAGTACGTCCATCATGGAGCTGATCATAGATGATTCAGCATTCCTCATTTTCCAAAAAACTAAACAAACACACAAACATGGGCTAAAATGTGGCACTAATTGTTGAGCTTAACTTTAAAGACAACATGAAGCTTTCTCATAAAGTTTATATTCCTCCATAATTAAAAACACTTATGTGACGTTTTTCAAATGTAGCTGAAAAAGAAAGTCGAACTGGCCTTCATCATGTTTTCCTCTGTTTATAGAGACCCAGTGAAAGTGAGGACAGGACTTTGTGCTAGAATCAGAGATGTAAGAGAGGTGATTGTGTGTCATTGTGTTTATCCTTTATAATGAATCAGTGGGTCTTAACAATCACAACACCAACCCAAAGTGTTGGTGAACGTCTTAAATGTCTAATGTCTTTATAACGCCTAATGGGTTTTGCTACTGATAGCACAGACACAGATCGTCACATTGGAGAAACTCCAGTGATCTAAACGATGACTAGATCTTCAAAATTGCCGATTAATGATAATTCCAGCTCGTTCCTCAGCTCTCATGTTTTAGTATCTAATGTGTTGTTGTTACTGAGCTGCAGCTACACGTCTCAACTGGATCTTATCTTCATCTGCAGCTCCTTATTTTCCCTCTGACCCTCTGCTCATGGAATCCCACAATGAAAAAGACGGAGCTCTCTGTCGTCGAGTTTGAATAAATTATACTGGAATTAGAAAGCGATCAAAGGCTCCACGTTTGTGTTCAGCTCCACACTGCTGCAGATTATTGACCTGTACTGTTGCAGGCTCTGGCTGATTATTATATTAACACATGATACTTGTCCATGAAGAAGAAATGGCCATGTTGTCTGCTCAGCTCTCCTCTGCAGGCAGCGACTCCTTCTAGCTTGAACATATTTTCTGAGTTGGACCCTCTGAAACCCAAACCAGGGTTGCATCATCAGCCTGACATCCTCCAACGTCCTGAAGTGTGTTCTGAAACCGTGAGCACGGAGAGATCGTCTTTGCTCACACCAGAAAAACAGGAGTGAAGGAGTGAGAGAGAGACTCACGCTCTCATACTCTCTCTCTCTCCGTGTGGACTGATGGACCAGGTCCCTGCTAAACATTTAGTTTGGAGCCGAGCCCAGTCCTGCACACTGCTTTCAATTATCTCTCCCTCTCTCTCTCCTCTCTCTCTCCTCTCTCTCTCCCTCTCTCTGTTGTTTGCTCGCTCACACTCCAGAGTGTTTAGGCAGAGAGAAGGAAGCGTCTGGTCGTTTTCTTCCTTCCTTCCCTCCTTTTTTCCTTCGACACTCATTTTCACTCCACCTCGGGGTAAGAGAGAGAGATACAGGAGGAGGGAGGAGGGGGGGGG
>OMNW01008240.1:16119-26460 GCA_900303245.1 Selene dorsalis
TGGGCGAGTGACGTAGAGGCGGAGTGGAGTGAGAGAGGGGAGAGGTTTGGGGAGTTTGGACAATGCAACACACTCAGAGACTCTGAGTACAACACTCGACATGCTGCGGCCTCAACTCTGCTGTGTTCTGTCCATCCTCTCCCTCGTCCCTCTGCCAGCTGATGGACAGACGGCCGCGGGGGGAGGAAGGGTCGGAGGCGGGGGCTTGGAGAGGATCCAGGTGATGTTCACGCCGACCATCTGCAAGGTGCGCTGCAGCCAGGACCGATGTGTCAACTACTGCGAGAGAGGCAACATGACCACGCTGTACAGCAGCAACAGCGAGGGAGGAGGGGGAGGAGGGGGAGGAGGACGGAGAGACGGCTCTCATGGACCAGGCTTCAGAGTCTGTAAGTGCATCTTTTAAAGTTCACTCTCTGCTGTGTCACGCAGGTGTCGACCTGCTCTTATGTCTCTGTAATGAGCATGACCAGGTTTATACCTGAACAGCTTCACAGGCAAAACACACAAAGTGTTGAAAGTCTGTTGCAGGTAAAGACTTCATGCCAAATGCTCTGAGCATGATTTGTAGAAACACACATGCATGCACACACACAAGCAACAGACTGTAAAATGTTGACATCTCCTTTAATCTCCGTAGTGGTTATACTGACAGTAGAACAGAGTGCAGCAGGAAGCTTCAGCCCCGAACAGACCACTTCACACACAAAATAGCACAACGGGCCAGATGTGCCCTCAGGCCTGGACACACCTGGATTTAAAACGAAACCATTTAATCACAATTGGATGTGTCCGCTCGGAGGATGATTAATAATCAGCTGAATCGTCAGGGAGATGTAGCTCCGCACCACAGGTGTCGTGTAACACTTCGCACTGAGTTTCCAACAAATGGCAAACTGGCTGTGCCTCCCACCTGTTTACGGAGAGCACAGGGAGAATCTGCGGAGGAGAAAATACCAAAGTGTTGGAGCTGAGCTCACAGAGAGCTCAGCCGCCGCAGTAAATATCTGATCTCAACATATGAGGTTACATGTGTGAAGCGGCTCCAGCTGTGTCATGTGACCTGCAGCTCTTTGATGGTTGGCACAGCGCGGAGTTTGACACGGAGCCAGGGAATAGTTGTGTAGTCTGAACTGATTCCAGGTCAGTGTTTGTTAAATCATTCCTGCTGGCAGCAGGTCTGAGCTGTCACAGGTCTGAACCGCACTTAGACTTCACACAGAACAAAACGCTCATGTGGAGTCGTTTGGTTGAAAACTGAAAGGCTCTTTCATTTCCTGCTGACAGTTTGTCAAATCATCCCTCGCATTTCTTTCCCAGAAGCCTTTGGTTTCAGGTATTTCTATGCAAATTAACCTGGGTCAGGTCATGCTCCGTCCCTGCCAGCACTTTATTTGCTCTGTTGGAAAATAGCAGGGAAACATTAGAAAAGTCAAATGATCAATGCAAAAAGAAAGACAAAAAAAACTAAACCTTTGGAAACTGTTTTCTCCTTTTTTTTCAGTTCTTGCGCCACACAGTGATTACATCAGTAAATCAGTTTGTCACACTCACGTTGCTCAAACACAGAAACGCTCTGAACCCCAGGGCTGCTGCTTGCACCAAAAACCACACTTTTTATTCTCACCCAAACTCCGTCATAACTGGAAGTTTCCCAAAGAATCATCAGCTTAATCTTTGCCACAAAACAAAAAAAAACTACGATGAGCGTGAATGAACTGAGAGATGAGAGAGAAAAGCGTCTGCAGAGCTTGACGGAGGATCCTCCTGCTGCTCAGTTTGCCTCGGTATCAGCGACCTGTGACAGTTGTTGAACATCATGAGTCGGTGCGGACAGGAGCTGCTCACACTCTGACTACATGTAACAACAAGCACAAGCCAGAGGAACAGACTGTGGCAGTGCACGATAACTCAATGAGTCAATGGCAACACTGATTACTTTATGTTTACACTCCCCCCAAGCATCATGGGAAGTATAGTTTTGTTTTGTTTTTTAAAAGTATTTTCTTGGGCTTTTATGCCTTTATTTTGACAGGACAGGTGGAGAGAAATAGGAAATGGGGATTGAACCCGAGGCCGCTTCAGCGAGGACTATGGCCTCTGTTTATGGGGCCTTCTCTGCCGAGCGAGCTATACAATGCCCCATGGGAAGTATAGTTCTGGAAACTCACTGTTTTAAACTGTGTAAAACTAAAAACTGCAGCCACTCTCTCAGAAACAGATGATTTAAAAAACAGTGAGTATAAATGAAAAAAAAGTGATAAAAGAACGAGTCATCCTTTTGAGCTCTCGTCTTGTTTAATGGCTCAGTGGACCAGGCTTATTGTATTTACATGACAGTGGATGGAAGCGAACATTAATGCAGATTTTCTGGATATTTGGGAAATAAATTGAATGGAAAGTCGAGGAGAGAGAGGGGAACAAGAGGGGGCCAGAGGGGGGAGGAACACCAATGACATATGGCTTTCATTTATCATTAACTTAACCCACACACACACACATAGACACACACACTCATACATATACACTCAAACTCATTCAGTCATACACACACATTGCAGAGGAGAAGGGAGGAGTTGATGACATCACGAGGTCAAAAGGTCAATCCCCTTGCCCAAACAGCTGGTCCTCCGTTGTGTTTTTTTTCCTCTGACTGACTTATTTTATCAGCACAGATTTTTACAACGCAACCCAACCTACCTTCACCTGCTTCATCTGTGTGTGTGTGTGTATGTGTTTGAACCGTTCCAGACGTTTGTATCTGGACCAGTTAGAGTCGGGATGGATGAACACTGACACGGCCTGTCCTCTGTTTGACTGGAAATTCCAATAATTTCTGTTGTGTTTCCACCATGAAATGAGTCAGTGACGACCACAGTTTAACAGGACATCTGAACCTCTTCCTCTCACCATCTCCTTCTCTCTTTTTCTTTCTCCTGCTCTGTGCTCCCCATTCTTTCCACCGTGACCTCCACCTCACCCTTTGCTTTCTATCCGTTACATTGTCATTTTTCATCCTGTCTCACTTTTCCAGCAGAACATTGCAGCATTGTGTGATGACTGATCGTTGTGCATATGGATTCAAAACCAGACCCTGGGCTTGATCCAGTGACCAGTCTTTCCTGGTTCAGCCGAGGGCTGAAACAATCAGTCAATTTGTCCAAAATCGACAGAACAAACTCCCCAGTTGGATTGGATTAAGGCACCTTCCAAATTCTTGTTTTATTTAGTTGACATATTAGTCAGAGGTTTTTACAGCGGGGATTCTGGATATCTCCTTTTATCACTCCATAAATGAGAAAAAATACCGTCACCAGCCATAAAAGAAATCCGTCTTCACCGTGTTTTTAAATCAGGCTGTAAGTGATATATTAACAAAGCCTTCTGTACGAACCTTCAGACGACAGGAGAGAGAGCAGTAGTGTCATTTATGTATGTTGTAAAGAGCAGCAGACCAAGGAAAGAGCCCTGTATCTGTGTATATTGATGTCACTGTTTGGGACCTGAGGGGAAAGCCACTTGGTCAGATGTCTGGAGAGGATTCAGGAGGAGGTAGCAGCAGCAGAAATTTTAAGTGTAATGTCAGAAGCACAGCGTCTGCGTTGCATGTGTGTAGCAGCTGATGTCATCGCGCTGCTACACACAAACATGCATATGTTCACACAGGATGCATCTCTGCTGTGTTGATGTGACCTCCAGCCTTCTCTCTATATAAGAGTCTGCAGGTTATGTGAGTGTCGGATTTCTACTCGTCTGATTTATTACAACTAATGAAACACCAGCGTTTCCACAAGCAGCTGCTAAAATAGAGTTAGAAAAAAGCATATTTTCTTATGTCTGTATTTAGCTACTACAGTAGTGGAGGGCATCATTTCTGCATAATGTTGTTGCTATGATCAGTTTTGATAGGATTGCCACTGTCTGCATTTCCGGGAGAGACTTTGAACAATGCATGCTGATGACCACAGGCAGTGGCTGGGTCCAGATATGTACACATGTCTCCCAGTAGCTTTCAGAGAGCAGGACAAGTGGACAAAAGGAGCCCAGCCTGCTCTCTATGTTGCCTGTATTTACACCTGACCTTGAGGATAATGGCAGTGGACTAGCTGTAGACTCCAGGTCAACAGAGGGCAGATGTTTCTCCAGCTGTTGCAGGTGATCCTACATTCTTCCTTGCCATCTCCTCTGACAATGAAGGTTTGACTGTGGAACAAGTCTCTGCATTGGTTTCAGCTCCAAGTCTGGGTTAGGATCAGGGCCCCTCTGGATGGAGTGGTCGATCGCCTCAGTTGGCCCGCTGGTGGAGAGTCATGGTCAAAATCAAGGAGTCAAATCAAGTTTTGCCACTAATACAAAGCCAATGGCAGCAAATCCAGCTGTTCACTTCCACTTCTCTTGTTTTGTTTTGATCACTGTCCTATCTTTTCTTCGGTCCAACCAGACCATCTTTTTACTTTTGATACTGACTCATAATCACCATGTAATCATCAGAGAGAGAGAGAGAGAGAAGAGAGATGGTGCATTTTTGGCCACTCCTCTCTCAACATAAGGACACAATCCTACTGGAAAGTTAAACAACTGTTGATGCTAATGTAACAGAACCATCAAATGACTCCTTTACAGTCCTTAACTTAAGATACAGAAGCCTGAAGACAAAATATTTTACCTTATTCAAACATGTAGGTAAAGGGATGGAGCATTTAGCAACTGAAGAGGGCTGGGATCAAACACGGAGCTAAAAGAGAGGAGACACTGGGATGAGATTCATCAGACCACACCACCACATGTTGATCTGTAACTGCTACATGTGGAAAAAAAGCAGGTGTTTGATCATTTTAGACAGGACCTCCCTATAAACTGATAACACGTTCCTTTAATCAGACCTCAGCTGTCAGAGCTGAATTACTTATTTCACTTTTTATCAACTTCTTCCTGAGAGTTTGGCATTTCACTCTGTTTATCCTCTGTCACATCATCTGTGTTTATATCATTTCAGCTCTTTAATCTCTCCTTGTTTATGCCTGCGCTCTCCTTTTTACTAGCTCTCTGCTTTCGCTCTCTTTTGCCCCAGTTACCTCCTGAAACCTCCTCCTCCTCCAAACTGATGCAGTCCATCTGTGGGCGGCATCCAGGATAATAATTAGGTCACTGTGTTTACACTGAAACACACACACATGTGCAACATCTGTGCGTGTGTGTTTTACCAGAAGTACTTGTAGAATAGACAAACATTTCACATACAAAGTTTGCACACAGCAACAGCACCATCATTCTCGGTGTGGAGCAGAAGCTGAAGATCACTCACTACATGTTCTCCCTCCCACCACACACTGCCTGTCGTGCGCTGAGTGTCCTGCACCAGCGGACAGATCCGGCCACGGACGGATCCTGTTGGGCCAGTGTGGTCGTATGTTCTCCAGACAGGCAAACAATCCCCCAGGATCGAAATGAAATGCAGTCCCAAGTACTGCCCCCCGCCCCCACCACCCTGACTGGGGTGCAGACCGCTGACAGCTAGGCTTCGGTGCATGATCTGCTGGATCAGCAGCTCCATGGGCCCTTGTTTCCTGCTGTCAGGAGGTGAGGATCAACCAGAAACACATGCCTGTCTGCCCAGTCTCCTCTGTCATGGTGGAGGTGACTCATGGGCTGCTCTGCTGGGCCCATGCTGCGGTCCTGCATGGTGAGCTGCATAGAGCCTGTGGTGGGTGAGTCCATTACTCATTATTTACCTGCTGATTCCAGGTCAGTCTAAAGCTCTCTGTAAGCGCTCCTTTCTTTTCACTTCCGGCCCAAGCGTTGCATTCAGGGCTTTAGAAACACGTCTGTAACCAACGCCGTCAGTGTGTTTTTCAACATGAGCTTGTGAAGGCCCTGAGGGATGCTTCCTGTGTGACAGCTCGGTGATGACAAACCTCTTCAAAGGCATTAATTAGGATTAAAGCAGCTGATATTAACGAGCACTGACAGGAGACAGGAGGACTTTCTCCACACTGACAGACTCCAGCTGCTTTCTTGTCTTTCATTCCTTTCTGCTCCTCCTCCTTTTCTTCATGTGTTCAATACTTACTCCCTGTGTCATTTCACTTTATTCATTTATAGACATATATGTTTTGATTTCTGTGTGTGTGGGGATTACTTGGGTTGTTACCAACATCTGGTGAAAATCTCATGTCAACAGCCCCATTAGAAATATATTTATGAGAGGAATGTTGACGTGTCCAATACTTGTGGGATCCTTCAGCCTTCCTCGCTGTGGAAACATCATTTTACTGATCAACGCTCAGAGCTGATGTTTAGAATAACCTTATGGATTTATAACACAAAGCAGATATTATGTGTGTTTGCTCGTTGCTTCTTTTGCAACAGTGAAGTCATGTGACCATCACCTTGTGAGGAAGAGCATCTCTGTGTGCGTCTGCTCCTCTGTTGAGACTCCGATTTATTCAGGTGCCAGGATGTCACTCTGCAGTGTTGTAGTTCACTTAACCCTCTGTGTACTGGTGTAAAAAGTGCACAGTAGAAACCCTTACTGCGCAAAAGCAATCTAGCTAATCAAGCTAATCAACAGAAGCGATGTCATCAACTGGCTTTAATGTGACTGCAGGATAACTGGCGTTTGGTTTCACTGGAAAATGATCAAATGTTAATTTTCCTTTTGTCTGGGCCACCACCGCTCATGCCACGTGCATTTATATTTTTCACTTTAAGGACAAATTATAATTGTATTCTTAATATTAATATAATTAGATTTATGATATACTGAGGGGGGAAACCCCAAGAACACAGTCCGCACTAACACACAGGTTTGCAAGCAGTCTGTGTGCTAGTGGCTGAGTGAAGCAGGAATATGTCACTATAACAACACTGCTGTTGTTTATTATTTATTCCTGGTTATATTTCCACATTCGTTTTCTTATTCTGTTAGATCTTTTCACTCTCATGGCTGCACCACTGGTCAAGCACAGCCCTGCTTTTAAAGCTGCAGGCTTCCTTCCTGCTGCAGAGACCTCGGGGTGTTATCGACTCATTAGCTGAAATCTGGTTAACAATACACCAACATCCTGTTCAACAGGAAGTAGGAAGGGGCTGGCTGGCTGTGTTGGCGTCTGGTCCACTTTCACCTCTGTCCCGTCAGAGCAGCAGCTTTGTTTTACATCCACACATCACCTGCCCTCACACAGGACCTAGTGTTGTTGCACAGCGTCCACTGTGTTACCACAGAGACTGTAAACATGATGGATGTGTGTTGGTGTTGGCGACTGTGTGCGTGTGCGATGGAGCCTGTTACAAACTGGTCTGAGTGTGAACCAGTGCATGATGTGGCTCTTATATCACCCTGAGCACAACACAAATTAATATTTAATATGAAAAGGTCAAAGTGTTTTATTTTAATGTCGCTTTCAGCTTGGAACAGAAAAGAAACCAAACTCTTTGGTCAGTGTTGAGGATTTATAGCATTTAATCACAGTCTGATGAACAATATCCAGTACAACTGAATCCTTTCCCAGTATCTTAGAGTTCTTCACTCGTCAGTGAATGAATCACTGCTTGAGTTTCTGCTGGACATGAAAAAAACTCTCTTGGTTGAATCCCACCACTGTGTTTTGTTCACAGTCTCTGAACTAAAGGAGGCAGTGACTTATAGTCCATATAATCTACAGGTGATATTAAGACAAATCTAGTTTCTCTGTCTCAGTCCACAGAGAAACACACACAGCCCGTATTCAGAAACTGAGCCTTAAAACCAGCTGTCAGGACTTCTGTGACTTTGTGATGTCACTCTGAGCCATCACCCAAGCCCCAGCTACCTGGATCCACCCACCCAACCTTGCAGGATTTCTGATTTCTCTGTGTTTTACTTGAAGTCTGCTGTGTTTTCATTAGATCAGCCACAGGACTACATTTAAATATCAAACATCAACTTTGCCCGAGGCTCATTGTTACTTTGAACTTATTCTACATCTTAAAATAACTCCCTTTTAAATGATGAAAGACCTACTGTATATGATGATTATGTTATGTTCAATAACACCGGAGCAAATATTTGCATACAGAGCGAGGAGCAACCACCGTGCAGGCTCCAACATGGTTTATTCAGCCTTCTGTAATAATTAACTTAATGATGATAATGTGAACAATTAGAAATGGCAGGTAAAGTGCAAGTCTAGGCCTTTGATCCCAGGTCAACAGTGGGCAGATGTGTCTCCAGCTGTTTCCCTCACTAAAAGAAAACCCCAGTTAATGTTTTTGATGTGATTGATCCCGATGGAGAAGTAACTGAGATGATGTCTGTGCTCTGTCTCCTGCAGTCCTCTGTCCACTGCTCTGTAAGAACGGAGGCGTCTGTCTGCAGAAGGATCGCTGCCTCTGTCCACCAACCTTCACTGGAAAGTTCTGCCAGATCCCCGTCGCCCCCACCTCTGCTGCAGCCGCCCCCGCTGCAGCTTCCCCATCTTCCACCAATGAGATCGTCAAACCCGCTCTCTTCCCCGCAATGGCAACCAATCAGGAGCTGACCCAGTCAGAGTTCCTCCTACCGCTGGGACAGAGCCAGGAGGCCACGAGGTCTGGAGGTGAGACTCTGATCAGACTCATCAGTTGAACTCTAGTCTCTTAGTCTGCATCTGTAACAAGTAAGCATTTTCAGTTTGGTCCTGATGATGATGTGCTGCAGTTTAGTTTAATTCAGAAAAGCAGACGCCAGAGGTCTTCATGCATTTTCAGCCCCTCTGAACATATCCTCTGTTCCAACATCTGCGGAGATGCTTTACCTCCAAAGTGTGAGAAGATGATGTCAGATTTGAGTAAATTTGTCTTGTGAAAGATTCATCCTTGGATTTTCAGGGTGTTGGCCACACTGCAAAATATTTGTGATTTCAACAAATTGAAACTCATTCTTCTGTTACTGTACAACAACACTCATCAGAGGGAGGAGAAATGTGATCTACTCCTGGATCACCAGCTTTTAATTCAGTTCAAAGATTTTTTATTCTATAATGCCAAATCATTGTACACATTATCTCAGGGCACTTCACAGGGTGAAGTCAAGACTTAACTCTCTTAAAGAGAAGCCCAGCAGTAGCAGCATAACCAGACACACAGAAAGAAGCACAAACTACAGGAAGAGGCAGAGAGGAAAAGTGAGAGAGCCCTTGTTGCATCATGGGAATCCTCTGCAGCACTCAAGGTCTGAAGAAGCATAACTGATGGTTGGACTCATCTGAGGAACCTCTAACTATGAGCCTTAGCAAAGAAAACAGTTTTAAGCCTGATTGTAAATGTAGAGAGGGCGTCTGCCTCCTGAGCCCAGACTGGAGCTGGTTCCACAGGAGAGGAACCCGAGAACTGGAGGCTCTGGTCCCGGAAACTGTCGGAACCACAAGCAGACCTGCGTTTAGAGAGCAGAGTGTTCTGTTGGAAACAGATGGCGTCTGCTCATCATAGGTGAGGAGGAGGAGGATTTAGATTCTGCTTTCGTCTTAGGCCAAAGCAGAGGAGCCGACACAGAGGAGACGTGGTCTCTGTTCTGCTGCTGTCAGTGCTCACACTGTAGACTTTGGAATCAGCTGGAGGCTTTTCACTATATTATTGAAACATCCCATTAATCCAGTCTAGAGGTAACAAACTCATGGACTAGTTTCTCAGCTTCCTCTTGAGACAGGATGTTTATGATTCCCTAATACTGAGCAGGTGGAAGAAGTCATGTCACAGTTCTGGTGCAGTATATCATCAGAAAATATGTTATCTGAAGTGTCTAGGGCCAAGTATGTTGATCTTAATACTCGCAATTTTATTTGTATGAAGCTCATAAAACCACTTGTACTGATGGTTAAAGGAACGGCTCAATAGAGAGATTACTACTTCAATTACTACTAGTTATGGTGTCAGGGTTTTCAGTACCTGGACCCAAAATGCAGACTCAGAAAATAACAGGTACGATGGAACAAAATGATTTTAGGAAACTTACCGAAGAAACCTCAGAGACGTGCAGGGAAAACCACAGGAGCACAGGGCATCACTGCAGATGGACCGACAGCAGACAACGTAAACACCGAGGTTAAAGGAGAAGTTTAGTTTTTTGCAACCTGGACCTTATTTCTATCGGAAGATATTTAGATCCACTCGCGATCTATGTATATCCATATAATGGGAGTTGTTGGGGCAACGATGCAGCGTCTAAATAAAACATTACCCTACGACTTCGGCAGTGGCACGGAAGTGACGTCATCGAAGTCGTAGGTCAGTAAAAAGCCGTGTAAAAACCCCCGGGTGACAACAACAACACAACTGCCAGTGCAGCCGGAGAGGACTGAGGCTGCAACCCAGTCGGAGAGGGAC
>OMNW01008241.1:0-14729 GCA_900303245.1 Selene dorsalis
TCTGGGAACAATTAATGAGACGGGGATCGTCCCGAGGCCGGTACAGTACAATGTCCTTTGTATTCCCGTCCTTTTCCATATTCACTTAGGCTTCTCTCTGTTCTGGACACTGTGCCTCTGTGCAGGTAATTCAGTGCCACAGCAATACATCAAAGGCTGTGATTTATTTAACTGATCTAACTGATATTTCATTATGCCTGGCACTCCTGAATACCTCAGTGTCTCTTTTCGCATGTGAAGCATGATATTGTTTATTACATTAATTATTATTATTATAACTTATTGTGCAATGTGAACTATACAGGAGCTCGGAGGCGTTTGTTTATTACCTCATTATAACTTGAGGAAAGTGGTTGCATGCGAGGGAAAAGTTTGTTATGTTCAGGCTGCAGCTTACGTCTCACCCACTATGAGCTGGGATTGGCTCCCAACCCTTAAAGTGTGAGTGCTATAGCTAATGGATGGATGTTTCAAAAGCACCACTGATATCCATCCATCTATGCACTGCTGTTGTAACATGAATTCTTAAAACAGGCACGCAGGTGTTGCTGTCATGCTGCCTGCCTTCCTCTCAGGACCTCTTACCCACTCAATCACAGTTGATGGGCTGTCCTTCAGTTGCCTCAAAAGTGGCTTCCATGATCTTTAAAGGTTTGGGATCAATATCTTATTAAATGGATAGTGTTTTTGTGTCTTTTTTTCCCTCCCTCTTCCTGTTTCCACCTATTCTAGTCTATTTGATGTATCCAGACATCCGACAACCTTGAAATGTCTCTGAGTTTCCAGATAGAGAGAAACTGACACAGCTACCTTTTTTTGATCACATCAGCTCAGAGTGACGACTGTCGAGCACAAGCAATATTGAATAAAGAGGGATGCTCCGGTTCATGGTGGAGCAGCCACGAAAGCTAATGGGCTTAGATGGGGGAGTTTGCAGGATATCCTGACTTTGACGATGTGAGGGTCAGAGCAGTCATGAAAAGTACGGTAAGGAAAGAAGGTAACTGTTGGACGAGTTGATGGCTTCTGTTCGGTGTGCTTTACAGGACGCTATGAATAGCACCAGAGCAGACTGTGGTGTTACTGTTCACTTAGGATGGAGAACATTCACTTCTCAGATGGAAAGGTTCCAGTTTCCAACTTGACTGTCACATTATTTCAATTTTTTCCCCTATTTCTATGAAGTTCCCCTCCTTTAAATCACACCACTTCCTCCTGGATGGTCTCAGTATCCATTTATCCAAACATTGAAAATCAAATATGATGAATTTTTAGATCTCAGAGAATAGTTTTTAGAATCTTGCACAAAAAAAAGGTAAATATCAGTTATTGTACACAACAGTTTAACCATGGTAACTTATCTGGATGTTGCACAGATACTGGACCCAGTTCTGTCCTCATTTGATCAATGTACTCTCTTGAGCCAATAATGTGCGAGCAGGAAATATCACCATTTTTTTTTTTATTCCGGTTAAAACTGCTCCTGGAATAAACAATGCTTGTAACCAGGTCTCTAAGCAACTGAGGTGGTTATTCAATGAAACTACACAAGTTTGCATGTGTGTGTCCTGCTGAAGGTTGTGTTTGTTTTGCTCACCTTGTCATATTTACCTTCAGAAAAAATCCTTACTTTTCTCATGAATAATGTGACTAGAGCTTCATTGTGGAAAAAGAGGAAGACTGTAGGGGCGGAAAGAAAAATGCCTTTTCCATATATTTTTCAGACCCTTCTCAGCACTTATTAAAAACAAAAAAAGGAAGAAAAAAAAATGAAAAGAAAACTGGCTGACTAATTACTCATAATTAACATTATTCATGTATTTATGGTACAACAACATGCAATTATTCTCTGTTTTGACATATGAGTAAACTCTTACCGGCTGATGAATACTGAAAAATACAATTTTAGATGTAAGAGGAAAAATACATTTTCCCTTGCTCTTTTCTGATCCATTAATCACATCATTTTCACACAGTCCCTTTAATTAAAAAAAAAGAGAGAGAGAGAGAGATGGAGTTACTGTAAAGAGAAGAAGTAAACTGATTTACCTTGTGTAGGAAGAGTGAAGAGAAGTAAACTCAAACATCTGTACACATCCATTGCGTCTCCAGTAGAATCCAACTGTACCAGTGAACTCCCTCCAACTTCTGCTGGACCTCAGACCTTGTCGGGCATCCCCAGAGCTCCCAGTTCTGCCCTGTAACAGCGACTCCTCAGGAGGTTCAGCTCAGGTGAAAACAGCCAGATGGAGAGGTTGTGTCAGTCCCCGTCAGCCCCGGGTCGGATGGTCCCCTCGGTCCCATCTGTCCATCTCTTCGCTTGCAGTTGTGTCCTGTGGTCTAGTTTTTTCCCCCCTCATCCAACACTTGAAAGTCCCTCCTCACTCCGCCGGAGTCCTTCATCCAAGTGTGCCTTATCCCTCTCTTCTCCACCCTCCCTGTCTACATTACTCCCTCCCTCGCCTCTCATCTCTCCGCCTCCTCACCTCATCTCCCTCTCTCTCTCGCACACACGCACATGAACACCTCATTCCTCTCTTTCCCTCCCACTTATTTTCTTGTCTCCCTGTTCCAGTTTTCTGTCTCTTCCTCACTTTTCAACATAAAAAAGTGTGAACTTTTCTTTCTGTCAGTCTGTGTGTCTGTGTGCATGTGTATGTGAGAGAGTGAGGGAGAGAGGGAAAGAGAGAAAGTATCTGTTGAGATTTTCTTCCCAGTATATACAATATACATGAGCAGAGCTGTGTGTGTTCATGCTTCTGTGTTTTACAGACCGCTTATTTGTATGGAAACTTTGTCACATCTGTGTGTTTGTGCGTGTGTGTGTGTAGATTCCTGTCAAAGTCCACTCTAAGTGCCAGTGAGTCATTGGACCTCTGGATACTCTTCAATCTCCTGCCTGCCCCGTTTCCCACGAGCACATCCTCACCAATTCCCCTGTCCCTTTATCTTACCCCCTCTTCCCTCTTCTCTATTTAAACACCTCTGACCCTCATCTGCTGTCATTTTCTTTTTCTTCCATGCGCTGTCTTCAACACAGAGTTTTCTCTTTCTTCACTCCCTCCCTGTGCAGCTTCTGTACATCAGCAGAGTTCAATGCCAAGGCTGACCATCTCTAGAGACAGCTGCTTCTGTTTACTGTTGTTGAACGTCTTTCTTTAATTTTCCTCAGCAATGCCCTCATGTCATGTTTTGGTGATACAAAGTATGAGAGAATAAGTCGAGACTCATAAAAGCCTTGACTTAAAAGTCATGTTTACTTGAGATCAGATAACGCAGGCGCTGGTGTTTGACTTTCTGACAGTGCTTTTGGACTGTGTTACATGATAGTGTGAAAAAACAGGTCTGGGCGGAGATATATTTTGCTGCTGCAGATGTGTTTGTCAGATATGATTCTTTTCAATACACTATGAGCCCACAGAGAAAAGCCTCCGCAGTGCACACATTGATTTTTTCTAATCAAAGACACGGCTCTCTTGATCCGGCGATGACTAACACCGACTTGACAGATGAAGAGATTCCTCTCACCAGTGTGCCACCACGAGTGCAGAAGTACGTCCTTACCATCAGAGAATTGATAGATGATTATTTAGATTGGACTGCTGACATGGGTCCAGCAGGAATTAGTAAGTGGGACAGTGCAGCAGTTGGAAGGGTGAGGGAGGGGGGCACACTGGAAGAGGAAATCTCACTATGAGGAAAAGGGCAGGGTCTACAAATAGGCCTATCACAGCCTGTTGGATGACATACACATTAGTTTATCTCACGCCTACACACAGACATACATAAGCTCCCTCTGTGGCCACCTTAGCTGATGAGATGGACCATCTGTGCACTCCTTCCAATAGTACAAGAGTAAGAGCAGTGTTTGCCTCTTATGACCGCCTCCTTAATAATTAAATTTGCCCTTACATTGGAAAAGCGTCGGCCACCCCCAGACGTTGACCTCTGCTTCAGATGGTCTCAGCCCAAACACACAGGCTGACTCCCTGTGGTCATGTTTTTACAGCAGTTGGGAGTCGTGGTACCTGCTGCCCTCAACGCTGTGCACAAAGGATAATAAAACTGAGCTCCTGTACAATTAATATTTGGCATCAAGATGAAGCACAAGCTGTGCAGTGTCCTGGCATTTCACAACCCAGATTTAACGAGCTTGTTTGTATAAGAGTCACTATGGCTATGTCCACACTGCAACATTTTCATTTTAAGAATCATCTCTGCAACAGTGTTTTCTGGAGTCCACACTATGTTAACTGGACCTGCTTTTGGTTTAAAATCTCTGGGCTTGTGTTTCAGTGTAGACTGGTATAAACTAAGACCTTTGGAAACAACATAGACACCTATAGTCACTCCCTAATGGTGTGTCATCTAATTAGCTTCAACTACCAGTGGGAAATACAACACACATATTGGAATACAGTTGTCACTGACCTTATTGTATTTGCTAAGTTCTGTATTTTAACTCTTAAGCTCTTTGTTGTTTCTCCTTTTTAGGATTTTTTTTTTTTTTTGCAGAAAGACACCATACAGATCTACTTCCTGTTTACATCACAGGTTTCAGGTACGTATACATTTTCAGCTGTGATAATCTGGACAGTCACTTTCATTTTGACAAACAGACAGAATTAAGATGAAAACAGTGTGGACATAGCCTACATGTAGAAGTTTCGGCAATGCTGGTCTGTCATGTCGTCACTTCCAGTGTTTTACTCTAAACCCAACTATGCATTTGATATTTTTGTTTTTTAGTGAAATGGAATTTGGCAATGCATATGCCTACTGATCGGTGGCCCCTTGAGGATGAAAGCTATAAAGTCTGCTTATCCTCTTTTTCTCTAATACCTCTGGCAGGCAGAGCAAAACTTTCACTCGTCTAGTTTAACATACAACACAAGCACAAACCAATTAATGAACCCTCTTAGTAACTTTGGTCTTTCCTCCTTCTGTAGAAATCCTGACCATGGTGGTAAAAACTGTCCATTAGCTCTACTCTCAGCCCATTCATCTGAGTGTAGATGAGAGCTGTTTTTATTTCCTTCATGTATTTGCTTCAAATGTCTTTGACTTCTGTGGTAAAAGAAAAAAAAACATTACCATAGAAACACAATTTCCCATTTTGTTGTGCTGATATATACATTTTCTTTTGTGTTTTTTGTGCATTCATACTCTATTCAACAATCTCAGAAAAAAAGAGGAAGACGTCAAACTCTTCTTCAGTTTAGAAAATGACACAGAGCTCCTCTTAAGCTTTAGCCTAGTTAAAATCTGAAATCACACATCAACCCCTTCATTACAAACTGTGATAGTGGTTGTCATTTTCTCACAGATGTGTTGTTCTCACATTGTGAATGTGTAGGAGACAGAGGGAGAGGAGAGGCAACACGATGTTATGGAGCCACATAAGAAATACTATGCTCTGGACTGTAGACACAGTGTCAGTATGTGGTTGCCTTTTTATCCTTTGTTGGGTTATCCAGAGCTGACATCCTCAAGGGGCTGCAAAATAAATCATTATGCCAAGTTTGCAGAGGTGTGGTCATTTGACTTGCTCTGAAATCAGAGTCACGAAATTAACTTTATGAGGAACAACAAATTGAAAAAATCAAAAATCTGTATTACAGGCTCAGTTTTTTTTTGTTTTTTGTTTTTTTTTTACCATTGTGCAACTATGATATTTAAACTGATTTAATGAGATTTCAAAGACTGATGTGAGTACCTATCCCGAAAGATATTTCATGAAACAAATTGGCTTCAACCCTTATATGCACGAGTGACTAAGTGGGTCAAAAATGACCTGTGTTAGAATCAATGTGTTTTTATGCTGCTTTTGTTATTTTTCACTTTTTACATTTTTAACATTTTAAAATCAGGACAAGAACAATGTCAACATCCATTTCTGTGTGTGTCTGAGTGTACATGTGTGTGTGTGTGTGTGTGTGTGTGTGTGTACTGTAGCAGCCATGATGTTGAATAAATGTTTTGAATGACAGAAAACCTATTCATCATGTACCCATATAAATAAATGTACACACACGCGCATGCACACAGACACACATATGCACAATGCAGTAATGTTAGGTAGCTAGTTTCTCAAACTATAAAATAGGCAAATTTGATGATACATGATAAGAAACACGTACTCTATCACACAACAGTCATGAATGACACACACAATAGCTACATACAGTAATGTTAGCTAGCCAGTGTTATCTAACTATAAAATAGGCTAACATGTTGATAGATGATCATACATAGGGCGTACTCACACAATAGTCACAAATGACACACACACACACACACACACACACACACACACACACACACACACGTTGCTGAAAAATATCAATTTGATGACATTTTCTGAGGTAAAAAATGAAGATAATACTTAGATGTACCAGATCTTGTGATATAGCCTGTGTGGTCCACAACATAGGCTATATATTCCTGACAGTCACAGTTGATAAGAAGCAAAACTATAATTTCTTAAAATGTATAAAAGGTAAGATAAAACTTTAAATGGCATTCATATATCAGTAACATGTTTTTAAGGAATACCTGGAATATGAAATGATCACAACTTTTCATCACGAGGATATTGCAAGAAAACGACCTCACCGGGTCATTTTTGACCCACTTGTGCATCCAAGGGTAAAATAAGACAGTCATGAGCAAAACAGTAATGTAATGTTGAACACTGTTCTCTTCATTGAGACCATTATATAGTTTCAGTAGGTGTTTTTTGAGACACATTTTGCACATCTAAGATTGATAGATGGCTGGCAGGCTGTTGGTAGGCTTAATCTTGTCTTATGATATCAATAAACAATCAGAAATGTAATAATGGTAGTGATCCGTTATTGATAGATTAATCCTAATTGTTGCAGTGGTTACTAAACCAATTTACAAATAAAGACCTAAAGCCTGAAGTACTCAATTTTATGTTTACCGTCAATCTTACTAAGTGTTGTTCCTCCAGCCATATTGGGAAAATATGTAATCTACAACTTTCAACATTATAATGTATAACATTACATCTGAACCACAGCAGCGGTTCCCACAATGGACTCAAGTTAAAAACAAAGAAGAGGATTTTTATTCCTCTTCACTGGAAGTTCATGAGACCTCATGAGAGAATGTGTAATAAAATAAAAAATTAAAATAATAATAATAATAATAAAATAAAAAGGTTTTACTGCTACTTTGCTGCTAATCCTCACATGCAGCATACTGTCAGTCTGAAGTATTTCTCCCTCTTTACATCTGCATTTATGTCTTTCTATGATTACCTTAATAATTATAATGATAACCTTCAAAATCCAATATTCCTAATCACAATGCTTCTTGTGGTCAACCTTAGTCTCAACATTTGGATGTAGAGAGTCTTCAACCTTTGACTTTTTGTGAATGATTTTATTTGGTGGAGTTTCTCATTATTTATGACTGTGATTTAGCCGGAGGGGTATTGCTTTACCTGGGACCCTCCAATTATTTTCTGTTTGGAGGAAAAGTTGTTTAGACAGCGAAAAAACGCACACTGCACAAACAATGTACTACATTATGGCTACTGATAGTGATATGAGGTAACAGCCCTGTTAGCAGGGATGCATACATGTATCTGACAACAACAATAACAGTGGGAGTGGGAGTTATAGATTTAACTTAAATCAGATAACTGTCAGAAGTCATGAGGGAATTGATTCATACATGTGAATAATAGCATTATTGATGGGCTCCCAAAACCCAGTAGTATTGACCAGATCGCAGCATGTTCCCACCAAGGCCGGCCTCTGTGAAAAGAGCTCAGTGGCACTGAGATCACCGGGTTGGCTCGCTCTCCACAGTGCGTGTTTTGCCTTTGTGATTCACACGGCTTCCTTTGTTACTCTCACTCTAACATGCATCCACCTTCACAGACACAAACCCACACAGAAGCAGGGATTCATCCCATGCATGCATAAACACCTAGCCCACTAGGGTTGCCAATATCACCTGTCAATCATAACTGCTGCCTCTTTAAAGAAAAGAAAAAAAAAAAGGAAAAAAAAAACACTCTGCACCCTTCCCGCGACATCTGTGTAAAATTAACAGGATTCATAGCTGCTTCTCTGCAAACGATTGTAGGTATGTGAACCAAAGGTAGGTTTAAATAATAATAGTGTTGGTGTCTTTGCCATCACATTGTCTTCTTTTTTTCTCAAGTTAAATTGGATCAAACTACCACCCCGAGGAAGTAGAGGGAGGTCGATGGTGTACTGAACACTGTGGGCAAAGGCAAATATTGACATAGACAAATGCCAACCATGAACCCACCTGTAACAGCCCAGTGGTGAGCCGAGATGGCCACTGATCAGGTGTCAACAAAGATAGGGCACCTGCAGCATCTGTGGGGGGGGTGAACACCATCTGTTAGTCATAAACACAAAAACCCAACAAAATATCACAGAGTGGACCATGAAAAAACAAACAAACATTGGATTCAGTTGTTTTCAGGTTGTCCAAAACGTCCCCATGCTCATGCACGGAATATACCCAGAACAACTTAACGGAACTTCTCAAAATTTAACAACACTTCATCTGGACTAAAGGATTAACTGATTAGATGTCGCTGGTTAGAGGTTAAAGGTCAAAGTGATGATGACCTCAAAAAACACATTCATTGGCCCGACTCTAACCCAAACCTTGGAAAACTTTCAAGACTCAATGACAAACTGACTAGATTTTGGTGGTCAAACGGCAGGTCAGTGTCACACCATTTAACCATAACTGAAGATTTCACATAGCAATTATGTCACATAAGTGATTAATACTTTCTATGACTCTGGATCAACCAGAATGTGAAATTAGTCTCAGTGGGGGAGAAAGATGACCACAAGGAGGTGATTCTAGTCTTTTATAACTAAGAGACAGTGATGACAATTCAATGCCATCCTTTCACATTGGCTCACACCAGATAATGGTATCACTGCTGTCTAAGATCAATATTATTTTGATTACAG
Organism: Selene dorsalis; assembly: GCA_900303245.1. Taxonomy (NCBI): domain Eukaryota; kingdom Metazoa; phylum Chordata; class Actinopteri; order Carangiformes; family Carangidae; genus Selene; species Selene dorsalis. Next base: position 8,997 of record OMNW01008241.1, read on the forward strand.
TGAGAATCAATAGGCAAAAACACCATTAAACCAAATGATGTCCAGGAACAGAAGAAGTGACGCGTTCATGTGACTGCTGCTCCTTAATAGATTGATCATCACCGTATGATAGGACAGAGCCATTACAGCTACATATAATAATACATTGATGTCACAAGTTAGTAAAAGTCAATGTTGGGGCACGGAACATTAGAGAATATTATTGGGAGAAGAAGACATTTTGTTTAGAAGACAAATTTACATTCTCATATCAAATGGAAATACATGTCTTTATCACATAAAAACAGTTGTTTCTCATTAGCTGCTAAATCATGATGGGCAAATAGAGCATCATATAGAAAAGAATGAACTGGAGGGAGATTATTTCATTTTCACTAAAGGTCACAATTACGCCTTTTGTGCCACTGACATTTTTTACACTCAACCCAATAGACTAGCACCCCCATCCCCTGCTTTTGGATGTCCTTTGTGATTTTTTTTTTTTTTTTTTTTTTTTTTGCAAATCAGATAAATTTAAGTTGATACTCTAGTTTTCCTCCTGTCTGTCTTCATTTAAAGCAGTTTAGAGAAAATTGGCTTGATTCTTATAGTCGACGACTCAGGGTTAAAATTGGGCTTAGTCAGTAAAGTGTCTTCTTGGCATTAAAAGTGCTTTATAAATTAAATGGATGTGACTGGTCATTAATGTATTAGTGGATAAGTTTGTGCAGCACCGGTCCAGGACTGGAGTTTTTGTTTGAGGAGGTCTGTTAACAACAACACAACACAACAATGAAGAGACAGAACATCCAACTATCTGTAAAGCTTGGTTTTTAATTTTAACAAATTAAGTGCAGTGCTGAGTAAAACACTAAAATATTAAGGGAAACAATACAAAGGCTGCAGCGCTGATGGAGTTTAAACCTGATCTTGTAGTTGAAGCTTTAATTAGGAACTCTCAACCCTTCTGCTCTTGTTATGAAGCATTTTCATATTGTTTGTTGTTTAAATATGAGATACACTGCTGTCAGTGATTTAGTTCTCCCAAAAGCAAATCAACACATGGCCTTGGTTAAACCTTGCAGTCAGAACTTTGTTTTTTGCAAGGTATTAAACAGACAATCAGAAGTGTTTATAGTATACAGTATTTCTATGGTAATAGTGCATGTCTGAGATCCATGCTGACATATAATTAAACTGCAATTAAAATGATAAATGCAACAAAAGGTAAGATAATCAATCACAGCAGCCTCATACAACAGTGGCCTTCATAAAACAACAGGGGAAATCACGGTGTTAACCATAATTATTGACAAAACTATGTCGCCTTTACACATTGTAATTGCAACTGAGCTTTCATGGGTTACGTTGAGATCGCAAGGTGTGTATATTGAACTTGATTAACTGAACCGCCACCAGAGGTTTAAGCTAATACAGTCAAATCAGTGGGTACACAAGGTGCAGCAAAATTCCATTACAGATTAATTACTCTACATGAAAAGATGTGAGTCCCACAATCCTCTGCTGCCACTGCTGGCATAGCATTTTTCCATGAAGGGGCATATATGTGCTGTTAATTTCTGCTGAACTGCACAGAGAGGGACGATGTGTGTAAAAGAAAAAGCTCCAATTTCAGTTTTAAGACAAATTCAGTGACATTGTTGGTTAACTGTTCTCATCCACTGTTTATGGAGTTTAATTATAATATTCTCCTCACCCCCCTCCCACTTCCTCCTGCTTGCTCTCCCTTTCAGGTGTCAGTATGGCCCTTGCGGGGGAATAATCTGTCTAAATGTTACTCTATATGACACATGTTTGCATCATAGCGAGCACATGAACACTAGAGGTACAGAATAATTACAAATGGGAAATAAGCAGCAGCTGTAAGTGTGCCACTATAGGTGCACGTTCATCTGTCTCCACAGAGGACCACCCACCACAATGTTGCTTTTACTTTAACTCTTTGACCGATGGAGGCTGTGTGCGAAATACGAGGGGGCTAGGGAGGTCTGAGACGCCTTAACTGACAGATCAGACCTCCTGAAAGCTTCAACTGCAAAATTTTGGAGGGTCTTAACAAAAGGTTTTGTTTTGTTTTTTTAAATGTTTTTACTTGCAATTGGCAAGTAAAAACGTGTTGTCTGGATTTCATTGTTTAAAGAATACAACTCAACGCCAAAATCAACACAAAATGAAAGTTCTTTGTAGGGGCTTTAACATTACTGCCTTCATGAACCAGCCACTGAATAATGGTCAGTATTGTGTTGCTGAACATTATATTGTCACAGTTAAGTTGACTTGTGACCAATTAGATATAAAATATTAACACTTGTGTTCTTATAGATCAATGTGTGCCAGATGTAATGAAATTTAATTCACCATTGTGTTCAAGTAAATGTTTGTGCCATATTGGAAGAAGTTCTGTTGAGGCAGTACTAAAATAACAGGTCCCTAACACTATCCATACCCCCACCTCCATTCAATCAGCCACAGTGTCTGTGTTCCTGAGTTTCCAGAGTTATTGTTTAAATGCTGAAACTCTCGCCAAAATAAAAAAGCACAACAGCAGTAATGGTGCAAAGCATATTACATGGGTCTTGCTTCTAAACATGTATCAGAGAAAAAATGCTTTTTTGAATTTGTAGTGTTCTATAAAAGTGAAAAACAAGACCCTCGTGTCAGTTACCAGTGCAAGTCTCATTCAAAAACACTGACAAAGAGAGAGCACTGACATACAAATCTCCCCCCAGCACCACTTTGATTCAAAGAGGAATCCAATTGCAGTGATTACAAAGGCAGCGGCAGCAGAAAGGAACACCACTATGTGGGCTATACTTACATGTTTCAATGTGTGGAAATATTCTGCATGTTTTTCTCATGTTTCTTTATTGCCTTACAATTTAATAAAACCAAACGTTAGCCAACAATGTGGCCATAAATCAACTTGGAATGATCTTCACCCAGTAAATAACCAATGATAAATATTTGCTCCATGCATCATCTCGTGATATGGCTGCAGACTGTGATATATCTGGAGGGTGTCTTCAGAGGGTAGTGTTGTATGTGGGGGAGTGTGGTGTGAAGTCCCTGGTGTGTCAGCAACATATCAGTAGAAATAGCTGAGGAAGCTCCTCAGGGAAACAGTGCACGGGCACCAATTCCACCTATTCACTTTTTTCCTGGAGGGAAAACTCCATTTTACTGAACTTGTTGAGACACTGCTCTTTGGACCCATGGATATTTCAGTTGGTATACTTACAACTAACACGGCTTCAAATTGTGCAGTAGACTGCACAATACTATCCCTTTATTATGAGCTCTGTGTTTTGTGATTTCCTAATTAGAATCGTCTCCTTTGGCTGAGGACTACAATAATTAAAGCAACAATGTCCTCTGCAAATTACATAAACATGCACACAGATGACAAAACAATAAAACTGTCAGCATTAACTACCACTATGAGAATGGAAAGAAACATAGGGTGTTCCCATGGAAACTACCCAATGAGTGAAAATTTCTAAGATTTATGGGAAAGTTAGGATCATGCATCATCTGCCAGTGTTGCAAATGTTACCCAGGGGCTGCACTGCTAATTTCTGCTCTAAAGATCTGAGAATTAAAATTTTCATCGGAAACACTGAGACCATGCAACTGACACCCACAGGATCCTAACGAGCAGTTTTGATGCTGAGAGTGGACTGCTCTGTAATCGCCATCTTGGCAGTGCCTGACTCCACCTCATTCTTGGCTACTCCAAAGATGGGCAAAGAGGAGGAGCATGTGTGGAGCTGAACTGAATTGTGCATGCCAGTTTGTAAAAAGTACATGCTCATCCATTTATTATTCAAAGAGGTCACACCCTCAGTTATACAGAACTTTAAGTCTTACTAAGTTGCAAACAGTCATCTGTATCTGTAGAAACCAAAACCAGTTTTCATACCAGGCTCTAAACATGTTTATTTCTGCTGTTGGACATTTTAACATTGAAGACTGACTCACTATTGGAAATACAACTCTAGTGGTCATTTGAGGAACTGCAGTCTTTAGAATTGAGCCTCTTTGTTTCACAGTGTACAACATCCTAAAGATATTTTGGGGCATTTTATGCTTTTATTTGATAGGACACTGAAGAGCGACAGGAAGGCAGGGAAAGAGACTGGGGAAATGAAATGTGGTAAAGATTCTCTTGGCCGGGAATGGAACCAATGGTCACCGCTTCAGGCCAGTCCAACATGGGATATGCTCTAACCACTTGACCATAGAGCACCCCAGTCCAACCCCTCTGATCATTGTTCAGTAGTGTATATCAAGCCAGACTTTTCTCCTAAGATGGCACAGCATGACCCACCCAACTCTGACTCTGACTGGCTGATTCTCAATGCATTCCTTAGCTGAGTGCTTTTGATTTCATTATAAGAAGGCAGTAGGCATACGTAGGCCTGCAGGAATGTTACAGGAGTTATAGGATAAGCACTATTTGCAGTATAGCTTGAAGCTACTGTATAAAAACAGATCATATTGTTGTGACTTAAGGTTACACCCATCTTGAGGTTTTGTTTTCATACTGGGATATCCTCACTTTTAGTTTCACTATATGAAATTTCCATTACTTCCTCCATGTGGCTTGAACACTGCTGCCAGACATAAATTTGTATAGCACGATCGCTGCATATGAATGTAATTCATAGGAGATGGGGGGGAATTAAAAAGACGTCTCTTAAATGCCAAGTGGATTAGGGGAAATCTCCAATGCATATTAGGAGTCATTTGTCTCGGCCACAGCGAGCAGCCTACATGGAGATGCCAGGAACCTGAACAGTCTTAGTTGTCTCTGGGATGCTGCAATAGGCTCCCTCATCCATCACGAGTCAACTTGACAGCTCACATTGTGCTGGGACGACTTCTACGTCTATTAGCCCTTGATCCCTCCTTGCCCATCCCATTGTGTTTCCCAGCAAGCCATGTGTGATTTATCTATTTTTTTCACAAATGGTGATCCATCAATGACATTATTAGTACAGGTAACATTTTACTATGCTGACACTGTTATTGCTATCACTTCTCTCCTGTGTCAGCCATGCACTATGGCTATAATTGTGCTGCCCTCTTGTGTGTTGAGATATTATCAAATTATTCTCAGGCTATTGTGGAGGACTGTACATGTCTGCTACTGTAGCCACCTACATGTCATGCCCCTTTACTCTCTTCCTTCCTTTCCTGTCACTCTCTCACTGTCACTGTAACAAAGGCATAAACGTCAGAAAAGATAGATGAAAAGTTAAAAAAAAATGCCTCATTTTCTCCTTTCTGGTAAATTTTGGAGAAACTATTTGTTCATGTTATATCAAAGTTATGGTGGAAATGTTTTAAAATAAATGAAAAAAAATTCCATTTGCCATTCAAAATATTTTGGGGTTGTAATACAGTAGACCCACCAAATTAAAAAGTGGTCAGTGCTGGGTTATGTTCTGTCCACTGCACTGCTAGGTTCCTGGCAGACTCTTATGGATGGACAACATTACATTAAGATTAGTTAGCAAATCATCAAACAACACTTAAAGTACATTTGAAAAACATTCAAATGAGAAAAAATGAGGGGAAACTGTCCTCACGTCAAACCTCAAAAACCTTTGTAGTTATGCTACCAATCAAAAAAAGGATAGGCATGGCCATCGATCAGTGTCACCGTTGTACCTGTATCTCATACATTTACAGACCCAGGATGTGGTTTTATTTGAACCTAAGAAATTCTGA
>OMNW01008241.1:29853-49139 GCA_900303245.1 Selene dorsalis
GTTTGAAACTGGCAAAAGAGGCAGTGGCGAAAAATATTTCTCGATATGGTATCTGTGTCTGGTTTGGCAATCTGTGGATCACGATAAAAATCTATTTACCTGTCTAGGTCAAACAGTCATGAAGGTCATTCTCCTCCTCAGTCCATTTCCACACAGGCCAGGAGGACAGACATTTTATCCCCAGTGTGCTGAGCATGCTCAACGCAGGCTTTGGCTCCAGCTCTCGAGCTGCAGCATGACGATGTAAGCTCAAGCTTAACTTGAACAATGTTAATTTATGCTACTCATTAGCAAAAAAAAACTTTTTTTTTCAATTTAATTTTGCTTTAGCAGCATTGTTTCTTTGTCTACTTGGAGTTCAATTATGTTTTGCTCATTTTGCTGAGGAGGATTTATTGAGCTACACACACCAGCCTAAATGAACTCAGCAACTCTTTCTTTTGTTTAGTTGATTTCTGTTATGTCCATTACTTTAAAAGCTTCTCTAACACAAGTGAGTGCAACTCTTACATGGCAGTAATACTGATAGCAGTTGTATGAATTTACTTTCTTGCAGCTGAAAAGAACTGCAATATACAGTAGATAGAAAAGCTGAGGCCCATCAAATGAGATACACACACACAGGATTCAGTAGGAATGAGTCAGAGTTATCCAATTCAATACCCTTGACCAATCTCCAATTTATGTGGAGCGCTGCTGAAACACAGAGTAATCATGACTGGCATGAATCTTCATCACTCTTAAAGTATGAAATGAAGATCTGTCAACTTCAATTTGTGGTTTTCAATCTTAACTTCCAATGACGGCTTTAGGCAGCTGCTACGTCAACTGTGAGCAAACATTGCTTTTACGCTGAAGTTTAAACCCTGTACAGCCTAATTTCTCCACCTTACACACTACAGACTCAGGACTCTCTCTTAAAGAACATTCATAAATTCCTACTTCCTGCCCCCCCCCCTTTATCATTGGAACAGGAAAAGAAAAGAGTGTGCTAATATCTAGAATTTTTCTCTTTGTATGTGAATGACACACACAAAGTTCTCTATTGATATTTTTATATGGGTCAGATGACTGTGTGACAAACCCACAGAGTATAGTCGACTCAGACTCTGCAGTTCCCCTCAGTATTATGAAACGTCATAGTATCTCTTACTTGGTTTTGGTTTTACATCTTAAATCTATCTTGAAAGTGCATGCAGACAAAGGTGAAGCAAGTAGTATCAAAGGAAAAAGCAGACACACACTTAAGGTATAGTCCAAAAACACAAATGCAACAAGGGAAAGGCAGGGCTCAGACAGGCCAAAGGTCTTTAAACACGGTTGCAGTTGACAGGCAGGAGTGGGAAGTGGCTGCTATTTATACTCTGGAGCTATCTATGGTAATGAAGTCCAGGTGTGCAGGGTGAAGTAGGCTCAGGTGATTTGCAGGTAATTGCAGGAAAAAATAATCTGGAAAGTTTCACAATAAATACAAGAGGCTTGAGGAAGGACTGGAGACCATGTATTGGAGAGTATTTATAATGTCACATATAATTTGACTTTTATTTGGTTTTTAATCTGTTTCTGTTTTTGCTGGATCCATTTTTTCTTGACACAATTTTCTTTATTTTACTGAAAAAATAATAATAACTGGAATGCGTTCCTTTACTGAACCACTAAGTTGATAGTTTGCTCACCTGTATTTCACTTTGTGGTGTGTTTGTATTACGCTCTCTTCTCCCAGTTTGGGGGAACTAAAGCATCTGAAAACAACAGCAGTGACTGTCTGACTCACACATTCAGCTGCTCTGTAGACAAAACCTACAGTTTCTATTCATTCTTTGGTTTTGAATTATTTATCTGTGAACCACCCTGGCTTATGATGTTCATGTATTAACAATACAGCCAACAAACATTTGTTTTTTTCAACGAAGCAAACCGAATGAATTTGACCACTCGGTCCACCTTGATTCCCTTTTGAACCACTGAATGAAGTTACCCTGTCTAGACAAGAGTCAGCTAAACACAACCCAGGCAAAACCATTAGTTCCACAGAGACAGTAGCTAAAACAATATCTGCCAAACAGGTTAGATGATGTTAACATGCCCTCTATAACAAGTCACTAATGATAACAGCCATGTAACTTAGTGTAGCCATCAGGTTACTTACACATTTAGCACTTGGTGATGATAGGTCACTCAAGCTCATCCATGGTTCTCCGCTGGCTCATGGGAGCTCTTCCAAATTTCACTTGTCTTTAGAGGGTCAGTCCTCTGCAGCCGTTTGAGCTAAAAACCCTGAAGGGGTTTCTCCGCAAAATTAGAGAGGCAGTGCTTTCTAAGTAATAATAATAAGTAATAATAGTAATAACTTTATTTATATAGCACCCTTCATACAAAAAAATGCATCTCAAGGTGGTTGAACAAAACAGCATCAAACACTTAAAAACTATATTAATCAAGAATGATCCAAAGGCAATAAAACAGCAATCATACAAGTCAAAGTTAGCCTGAGTTAAAGCCAAATTAAGAAAGTATAGATTTTTAATAGTGTTTAAAAAATATTAAGAGATGTTACCATTCTCGGATCCCTAAATATATGCTTTATCAAAAAGGAAGATTTTTCTTAATAATAGAGGGTGTCTGCCCTGCGGATCTGAACTGGAAGTTGGTTCCAGACAATAGGGGCCTGATGGTAGAAAAGCCCTGCCTCCCAGGCTACTTTTGGAGACGACCAGCAAGCCTGCATTTTGGGAATGCAGTGTCCTATTTGGGTGATAGGGCACTAAAAGTTCCCTAAGATACAAGGGTGCCCGGCCATGTAAGTCTGTGTGTGGAGTCAGGAAAGACTTGGAGCTCTTTTTACCATTTTTCTGAGCCAGTGCTGCCTTTATTCCATTTGTTTATGGATGGCGTCTCTTACGCATTCTTTACAGGTGAGGTCCGGAGTCTAGTCCACAATTCAACTTTCCTATTGGATTATATCACAGCCAATCAGAGTGTTAGATATAGTGGCTTGCCCCACCTTGGCATTAAAGGAAAACTAAATGAGACTGGGACAGAAGACTAGCCACATGTTTAGTGTTATTTTCTATAAATACTGCTTCAACAAGAGCTCATGGTCATAGATAAATGAGCTACGTAAATAAGGAAAAATTCATTCGTGTTATTAAGCCTACTAGCTGTCAGTTATAGTTGGTTGGGCTGTTAACAGCTTGGGTGACATATCATCAGCTGTGGCGGCGCTGATTAGTCTTTTGTAAAATGAAAAAGAAAAAAAAATAGGGAAGTGCAAAGGTACGTAAAAAAAAAAACTTTTTTATTATTGTTGTGGTCCTTAAAGCAACAGAACGCCATGAATTAATTACTTTACAGCACTATATGCTCTGCAGGTCTAGGGATGGTAACACTGCTTTGTTTGGTCCAGCACTTTGATCTAGACTGAAATATTTATTGGATGGATTGCCGCAGCACTGCTAGCATGGCTGCAGGTAATCTTGTTAAATTTCTGAAGATGAGATCAAACCATGGTTAAATCTGTCAGTGATAGACTGCAGAATTTTAATCTCAGAAAGAGTGGCTTTGGAACAACTTTGCCTAGTGTTTGAAATAAAATATCTCTCATGAATTATCTTATGATCTGACAAATATACTGTCTGCTATATATGTTATTCTAAACTCACATAATTCAAAAAATAATTCAAGGTAGATAGCTGATTGTATCTTTCTGTGTTCACATCCAAGCATAAACACTTTCACTTATTATTTGACTTTGCTGTCAAATAACTAGTATATCAAACTAATTAGTCAAGTCAGGTTATACATCAGTGAAATTGTTATATCCATCCTCCAGTATGATAAATGGATGACTAGACTTGTTTCTGGCAAAAGCCTTGAGGGATTTAAGATCAATGCAATTCGGTAATTGTCTGATGATTAACGATGAGCTGTGTGTACTCAGTCAGGTTTTGTCCAAGGTGTTTTTCTCACACAGGAAACATTATCTGCACTTATAATTTTTTCTGAGATGTTTGACCCTGAACTGGAATAACATCATCTTGAAAGAATATACTGAAGAACTTCACATGGTAACAATTTTTTATTCCTGATGTGACCAGGGTTCAAAATCGTGCCACATACTTACATTTATCACATTTATAACTCCCTCATTCATTCATGTTTTTTTTTTTTTTTTTGCCCTGATTATGATTTTTTTTTTCAGGTGTATGCATTCATGCATTGACCCATTTATTTCTGTACACAAAAACACACTTTTCCATTGGCTCGTGAGCATGGATGTAGTCATGAACCAGTTAACCAATACAGATCGTCCTTGTCATCAGACAAAGCCATCGTCTGAATTGCAGCCAATGTGTAATGAATGTAAATTGAGATGTATGTTCAGCAGTATTATTTACACAACCGCTAATCCCTACCCCCATCGTTATTATGGACCCATGTGTGTCTCTGTGTGTGTTACAGAGAGAGAGAGGGAGAGGGGGATAGAGAGAGAAAGAGAGGGAAGGTCACCTGTGTCTGCCCTTGGTGGACATCGATGGCATTTTGCTGATGTTAACTAACACTGTACATAAATAAAATGTTTACATGGAGACCACCAGTCCAGACCTGTGCACAAACACAGCCGGTGCCAAGGACATAGGAGTCATTTCTTCTTCTCAGCTGCAAATGTAGAAAGTCATCTTCAGCAAATTAAAGCTTCACATTTGATCTTTTCTCAGGAGATGAAACTGCTGAATGATGAAGAATTTGTCCATAAGAAAAGGTGAAAAGGCCGGGGAGTGGCAAAAGTCTACATAGAGGCTGAGCTTTATTGCACTCAGTGGTGAAACATGTGAGCACACATACCATTACCAAAATGCATACAGTCCATCTGTTTTTGTGCTCTCTTTCGACAGATGTCTCATAAGAGCTACATCACTAATGGAATCATTGATTGTTAGCTCTTATCGTTCATCACTAAAGGGTCAATGTCCCACTGCTATCTAATGGCACTGTTTAAACACAAATCTCTCATCTCTGAATAAAGGCCTCGTGCAGATGGGCCTCAACAAGTCGAAAGGCATTACTGCCATACTCAAGCCTGAGTGCTCTGGTATTAATAATGTTACCGCAAAACACAACTCACATCAAAACTCAGTCCGTCCTTGATATTTCCATCCAGGTAGTGGAGTAAATGATAAGATACCATATGGATTCAGTTTTGAATGTTCGTCCCTGCTGGTTTGTCCTCTGCTCTGTACTGTGGGTCTGTGGTCAAGCCACCTGCAAATCCCCTGGTGCAGCTGAGAGTAAATAAGCCTTATGTGCTGTGTTACTATCATCTGACTTTTATAAATGAGCCAATCAATTCCTATTTGTATCACCTTTTCAAAAATCCCGGCTTCACAACACTTAACAAATTGGCTGACCTAGGGTTTAGCATTCACCATGCACTCTTTCTTTTACAATCACCAATGGCTGTTAAATAGGTTGTTAAATAAAATCTGTCAGGCCATTGCCATGAGTAAATCAAATTTTTGCTTAGAGAGTAGCTTTCTTTACACGTGTGGGTAAAATTTGTGTGGAGAGGCCATACGGTTTTGTTTACCTCTGGTCTGGGGCTGTTTGTCATCTGCTGGGTGCTGGGTTAGGCACCTTAAAGGAGATAGCGTAAACAGTAACATTGTAGAAACAGAGAAATGATCTTCCTAGTTTGTTGTGGAGGAACGTTCCCATGGCTGAACTCGCCTCCTATTTGATTGACCAACAGACTTTTTACTGAATGTAAGTTTTGTCAAGTCAGACTTCATTAAAGGTTTATAAGTTGTAAACAACAGTACTAATGGCTAAATTATTTAAAAAGAAAACAAAAAAAAGAAGTCTAGTTTGTGATAGATTTTTCATTCTGGTCTGTGTCCTTTCTAAACAATGATAGTGTAAATATAAATGTTTGTAGTTAATTTAAGTAGTGTCCTTTTGGTGTGATGACACCTATAGATATATAGAGAGATATAGATATACAACCTTCATAACCACTTGGTTTCATACTTTCTTAATAGGTCATCAGGCCTGTAGCTATACATGTTTCTTAACTGTAAATAAAGGGATTATGAAACAGTTTCTCTGCAGGTGTTTCCAGGTTTTTTTAGATGGTCATGAATTAGGAGGATTTAGCACTTGGCAAGAAAAAAGTGAGTTAGCCCTCTGGAATTAGCTCAATAAGCTCAGTTTATTTATAATTAAGCTATAAAATATGGCTAAATCTTTAACTAAATTCATGGAATTACCTTCTGACTAAAGGCATCAACAATAGCTGTAGCCAGGAGTTTCCAAACCTGGTGTCCGGGCTTGAGGTGTGTATGGTGGCCCTGATAACTCCACACACTATAACTATAGTGAACACATGCAAATAGACTAATTTCTGCAGCACATTGTCACATTGTTGTCACAATGAGTGACAGAGAGTGTTGAGCTCTCAAGGCCTCTGTAGATGTGGTTTAAAGCTACCTTGACTTATAAAAAACGCTCAACACCTTGAGTTTGCTGTTCACAAGAAACCTGTGTTCTATCTATCTATCTATCTATCTATCTATCTATCTATCTATCTATCTATCTATCTATCTATCTATCTATCTATCTATCTATCTATCTATCTATCTATCTATCTATCTATCCATCCATCCATCCATCCATCCATCCATCCATCCATCCATCCATCCATCCATCCATACATCAAGTGATCGAGCACCCACTCTAATGCAGTTCTTGATCGCCATCTAGTGAACCATGTTCACCATTACACCTTGGTCCATACACCACCCAGAAACATGCTCTCTGTATTGACCAGAAAATTGTGTGACACAAAGCACAAAACTAAAAAAAATACCAAAGAGAAGCTTGTAGGTGATGTACAAAGTTTTATTATTGAAGAAGAAGAAGAAGGTGCAGTTACATGATGGTGCTGAACTAAGAGCTACTGCTTGATGAAAACCTTACAGGTCCTTTGTTTGGGCAGTGTGTGTGTGTGTGGGGGGGGGGGGGGTTGCCAGCAGGTTTCTTTGTTGTTTTTTTTTGGAAAATATGGATTTTGTGTGAACAATTTCTTCTACAGTACAGTAAATTATATTTCCTCCGATATCATGTCCATATTTTAGTGTTAACGATGTAATGATAATAAAGATTTGCTGTGACGGGGGGTTAGTTTTAACAAGAACTCTTCATGCTTCAGATGACCCTATGAATCCCATGCTTTTAGCATTAACAGTGGATAAATTTGTGACCTGGAACATATGCCCTCAGGCCATAGACCCCCCTATATAACACCTGAAACAGTACTTGCACTATCTTTATAAATGTTAAGAATGAAGTTACTCATTTGTTCACCTATAAAATAATGGATTTTGGTGTGAAAAATAAGGCCATGTTGATGTTTTAAAGGATGGTTCTTGATTGCCTTGCTTGCTTCTTATTGCATCTCCTCATTTAGTGCAGAACTGACAGAGCTGCAGAGAAATGACTGACATTGCAGGTGAAATACCATCACATCTGAGTAGCATCGAATAAGATTGACTCAGTCCAGCCCCAGCACTGCACATTGTGTGATAATAACACAAAATGTATGAGCTAATGTCCATATTGTTGCCATACATACAGTATGTGGTAATAAGCATCTGCCTTTGTATTGGACGTGTACATACTTCAAGGACATACTTGCCCGGAAAAGAAGAGCCATTGTAATCAGCAAGCTCAGGTTGCATTTACATGATTGGAATTCAAGCAAAAGCCCCTTAAAAATTAACACACTGTAGCTTGAAACCAGTCATGCATGCACATTTTCATGTTTTATTCACTGCTGTTTGTCTGTACAGAAGAAAAACACTCGCTGATGTTCTTGTGCTGACTTTAGCCACTGTTTGTCTGGTCTTGTAGCCTGCTTAACACGGTCCTTAAATCAACCATTTAACATGCCATGCAGGAGGTTCACTGGTTTATTGATGGGGAAGTATCAGCAATACTCTGAGGGGAGTTCTTCTGTAGTATTCAGTAAACACCAGGCTGAATAAATGATGCTGAAAAGCAAGCACTGTTTTTTTTTTTACTCTGCAAGAATCTAATTGATTATCATAGCTAAGATTTTGGCATCATAACACCTCAAGTCATTCAAAGGTATAGAAGTTATCAAGACACTATTCTAACCACATGGTAGGACTTCAACAATCTTTGCAGCTTAACTAACTGCCACTATGTTTTCAAAGTTAAAGTGGTCAGTGTTGAACAGAAGAAGTGCCCAAATGCACCCACTACTCATAAGAAAGCAAAGTGACATTCTTGTTAGTTTGATACAAATCACTGTCGAGTTCCAAGTGCCATACATCACACTCTCACACGTGTCTGTCATCACTAACACAACGAAAAAAATGTTCTCAACTAAGTTAAGTGTCCTTAAAGAGCTATTTTTCGATTTAACCAAGAAACTTGATGAATACAACACAACTGTAACTAAGCATTGTAAGTGCAAGTGTAACATCACAAACATAAAGGTGACAAAGGACAATCCCGTTGTTTTTATAAGAACGTATTTTCACCATCCTCTGTAATAAATAGCTAACCATACCCATTCACTTAACCTAAAGTTAGTCTGTAATTGAATCATTATCAACAGTCAGTCAGTTGGCTACACAGTCTCATGATAGGTCTCCTGTTGGCAACTGAAGCACTGACCTCTTTCATGGTGAATCCCTCTCCACCAGACAGAACAGTCCTTCCTGGCCTACTTCAGCCCTGGCCACCCCCTCTCTCCACAGGAGACCTCTCCAGTGAAGGACAGGGGTGAGGGAGCGTAGAGGTCAGAGTCTGTGTCTGATTCGCCTTCTGCTATGAAGGGTCTGACTCTGGCACAGAGTGAATGTCCAGCTCCAGGTTCAGTACCTGCTCCAGTTGCTCCTCCTGAGCCTGCGAAGAAAGAAGGCCCAAAGAAGTCCTCCTTGGCCTGGGAGATGCTGAATCCACTGAAGGAGCGCTCCAGCTCCTCATGGTCAACAGATGGGATGGAGAGAGAGGTGTCACTCTCCACGGCAGTGGCATCCTGCTGACACCTCTGCCTCCGGTGGCGCCTCCTGCTCTGGGAGCCGCTCTCTCTGCTGTTGCCACCCAGGCCAGAGGAGGAGCGCTCATGAACCGGAGCGGGTGGAGGAGGAAGGCGGAACAAGGTTGGCGAGTGTTCGCCACTGCCACCGATGGGTGAAGGGGTGTTGGCCACGCTGCTGTTCCAGGCAGGCTGGCTCAGGGGGTGCTGCAATTGGTGCTGCCAAGAGGTAGAGGGGCGGCTGTTGCTGCCGGAGGGAGTACCCACCGATCTCGCCACGGACCGACCCAGTAAAGGATCTCTCTTCTCCATAGAAACATCTGAGCATGGGACATCTGCAGCGGAGCACGTCTTCACCTCCTTTTCTTCCTTCACCTCCTCCTTTCCCTCTTTCTCCTCCTTGCTCTCCTCCGGGCTGTGGTAAGGCGGGGCTGGATATGGCTCTTTGGAGTTGAAAAAGGCCTCTGTCTCAGAGCGAGGGATGCCCATACGCTGTATGTAGACATTGACCAGGAAATCAAGTTTCCTGTCCATACAGACCACCTGCAAGAGAAAAGAAGATCACACAATGTACAGCTGGTGTTCCTTTAAATTAAAATATACTCTTCATCAGAGGTCACATATAAAACTAATGATTTTATCTCACTGAGAACCAATTTTTACAGACCTTCATTGGTGAAGCATTCCCACCTGTTTTTCCACTTTGACTAGACGTCCCATCATGCTCTGGTCCTCTGCAGCCTCTCCATCAGTTTTAGGACCTTTACCAACTATCTGGTCCACCCTGGCATTTGAGAAAGAGATATCAGGAAAAAAAAAGAAAGAAAAAAAACACTGTTCTGCCAGAAAAGACAGATGTCACTTCACTTAAGAAGTTCATGATGCTATAATGTGAATTCCTTTTATATAGAAAATAAGGAGAGAAAGCATTAATGTTGATGATTCTTGCTAAGCTAGAAATAATTGTGCTTTGACTGATTGAATGGATGGATGTATGAATGAATGAATAAATGAATGAATGAATGAATGAATGAATGACTGAATGATGGGCCTAACACTGAGAAAGTACCGATCTCAGGTGGTCAGTGTGGAGGCATGCAATATGACATTAGGCAGTCTTGAATGAAACAAGTGTGGCTACAGGGGTCATTTTGCCTACGCATCAAAATGCATCAGTTGGCATGCTTTTGTTGTGCTTCATGCTTCATTTCCATTGCATCCTAACGGGGGAGCTCTCCCTGTGTCTCTCCAATATGAGCAAGCATCTAGCACTGTCAAACCCCTGTTGAGAGAGGCCATGTGACATGGCTCATTAACATTCAGTGAGAAACCGACAGGAAGTCCCACCTTTCAGTTTTTTTTGTTTTGGCTTTTTCTTGTTAGCAGCTGTGTGACAAACTAAGATCTAAAAGAAGGACACACCATCCTGAAAATGTTGCAATAAAATATTTTATCAAACCATTTTCTTTGATTACAAAATCTCTCATGTTGCACCTTTTCTCCAGCTCAATGAGCCAGGTCACATAGCTTGAACTCAAAAGGGGTCCCATCAATCAAAATAATAAAGGTAGCGTGTAACTGCTTCAATATTTGGTCTATGGTAGAAGGAGCATAATGCTTATAACATGGTCATTCTAGAGGTGCAGTCTATTAACCTAACCTAGGACCTTCAGTTGACTTCTTATGGCGAGGTGTTGAGGGGGGAGGGGGCCCCACAATCATATCTATCCTGGCAAGGCACACAGAGACGATATGAGTGCAATGCAAAATGAAGCAACGTGGGAATCACATCAGCTATGGAGAAGAAGTCTCAATATATTCCACACACCCATGACATACGGTGAGTCTGACTTGCTTCGTGGATGAAAAGTGTATGTATTTCTCTGTTGGAATATATTTATCCTACATGTTAGACCTTCGGGGGATTAAGATGGGAGGAACTAATTGTGGGAGGGAAAACTGATACAGAAAACAATGTGAATTATAACATCAATGTCATTTTTAAAACGAGTCTGAGACACATTCAGAGCTAAAGGCGTGAATCACATTTTGGTAAAGTTTACTGACATAAAACTGAGACCTGAATACAACATGTACTGGACAAGAACAGGCAGATCAATGTGTCACAACGTGTGTATCCAGTTACACCACAAACATCATATTTATTGTTATAATTACTTAAACATATTTGTACACTGAAGGAATAACTTCTATACATCTATCCTGACATTAACACTCCTGGGGAAAACAGCAATTGAAGCTACCTTGAAAAACTAATGTGGACTGGATACACTAAAAGAACTCAGACATACTAAGTAGTGAGCATGCACTTGCCTGGTCTGCAGGTTCTTAATGCGAGACAGCATGTCCAGGTGACCTGCAGAATACTGCTCGATCACATCCATGACATCATAAGGCCGCAAGCTCTCTTTGAACCTCCTCTTTGATACCAGAAACTTCATGACACTGAGGGAGGAGACGTTACTTTCACACACAACATACTGCAGTGTTTTTCCTACTGTGACACACAACCATAAAAATGAAAGCATAAACTCTTACCAGATTGCTCTTATTGCAACCTTCAATCCTGGGGGTAATTCTTGAGTGAGAAACTCACAGTGGCAGCTCTTGTCATCACCGATTTCCTCTCCTGGGAGGCTCGCCTCTACAGAGCAAAGACAAAGACACTCTTAAAGAATATTTCACCGGCCTCCATGCGGCCAGCGTCAACAACGGATGCAAAGCAGAGCCCTTGCTTTGAGCTTTGAAGGCGCAAAAATTCAATTACCAAGTTGGTTTCAAGCCAGTTAGCCAGTTTGTGAGCGTAGTGAGCGAGCTTTGTGGAACAAAGGAAAAAAAGACTCGGTGCAGAATTGAAGGATAGTGCTGATGGGATAAAGCTTTATTGAAACCTTTAATGACAAGTACTCTCTTCCCACCACCAATTACAGTGAAGATTAGCATCATAACTAGCATGTTTAGTTCAGCCAAAGGGCTAATCTATGGATTTTGAAGCACAGTGCATACAGGCAAAGGTGTTGAGGCCTAATCACTGCTGATCAGATATTAGAGGAGAATCTGGTAGGGAAAGTGAGGTCTCTTCATGCAACGTAAAGCAGGGGGGGATTTTGGGCATTTTGTCTCTGGGTCAATTTCGGATTATCTTGACTCCACTTGACTTGAACCCAGGATAAGCTTCTATCAGTACCACTACGGTGATTAAATATGTAGAAACATTTGTATGGAGTTCTTACAATCCTAATGGATACTTGTGTCATTACATGCTTGTTCTCAGCTATACTCATGCTGCAGAACCTCCAGTCATCACAGGGAGGAGGGACAAAGAGGAGGGTGGGGAACTCATATCAGAAAAAAAATCCAAAAAAGGGTTCATGTCAAGTGAAAAAATCTCAGCAGATTTCAGCATGCAGGTTTTTCAGACTAGTGAAGCTGACTTGTCTTTTTATTATTTCCCCAACAACCAACAAGATATCCCAATGTCTTACTTATTAAACCTTCAATTGCTGCAAAAAGAGAGAGAGGAGAGACATGGAAAAAAAGATTTGTTATGGATTCTAGCAGGATGACAATGGCAGACAAATCAATTCCAAACATGGGAACTTGTGGAGTTCAGTGAATGGTTTCTAGTTCATGTTTGAAAAGGCTGGTCTCTCTTCTCTTACATTTACACTACCAGCTGCATACTACAAAGCTTCATAAGTAACAAATATGGTAAACTGTACTTCTAAACATTACAATCTACAGTCTGTATTACAGTAAATTAAAGTCTATATTGAAGACATGTCATGATGACTTGTCTAACCTGGAGAACTCTTCAGTCCAAAGTCTTCGTCCTGCATTTCAATCAGCACTTTAACATGCCATGAAGCGGAAGAGGAAAAACAACTAATGAGAATTGGTTTAAACTGCTTAACAAAAAGGCAAAGAAATGGTGAAGGAGAGAAATATATTTGTTGATAGTGATACAGTGGCCTGGATGACAATATGGATGCACTTGCTGGTTGTCCAACAATAAATGACAGCTGGACACCAACGTCCAAACCAAACAGTCCTCTGTCTCCCCATCATTAAGTTGAAACGTTGGCTTTGGCATGTCACCAAAATCTCCCATTCTTTTTCTCATGCAGGAGAAACTTTACCTGCTCATTACTGCTTCTAAAGAGGCTTGATTGGAATTAATTAAATGTCATCAATACCCTCCCTCACAGATGATGAGTGTTCATTGGCACGGAGCTACAGAGCTCTACTGAGAAAATTCTTCCATGTCAGCTAGGTATATCACTGTGGACAGACCCACTGTCAGCAATTAACACTGGTCAAGGAAGCTACTCATCTGAATAGTCTCATTAATGAGATACTGTAATGGTTATTATTAAGGCACTTTTTAAAAAAAGTAATTAGAAGCATTCAGGTTGCGAAATGTTTAGCTGGAGCCACCATTAAGTTAGCTTAGCTTAATGTGACTAGTGCTTGTTTAGGTTAGGCTAACCAGTGTCTGATTGGTTTAGCTTAACATAATTAGCACCTGGTTAGCTTTGCTTAACATAACTAGTTTTTGGTTAGCTCTGCTTAATTTAACTTCACTAGCTGGTTATCTTATCTCAACAAAACTATGGCCTGGTGAGCTTATTTTAACATAGCCTAACTAAAATCTACTTAACTTAGCTTTATATATCTAACATCTGGTTGACTTATCTTAACATAACTTTGACCTGGCTATCTTATCTTAACATACCTTATCTTAGCTTATTATAATTAGTATTTGGTTATCTTACTAGAACAAAACATAATGAACCAAGGAAAAAAAATTTAAAAAAATGAAGTATAAAGTTTTAGCTGGACTTCCACTTGGACAGAGCTGGCCTCGATGTTTACCTCTGCTTCCAGTCTCTATGCTAAATTAACCTAATTCCTGGCGATATAATTACTGGCATAGTCACAGTAATAAATAGTAGCTTGAGTTTCTCTGCAGATTTTATTGTTTCAGTATTTACATACTGTGTCAGAAAATTTCCACCTTGACCACAGAGAACAAATGGACCATTTATTTTACCATAAACAGTTGGATACTTGGTAAACAGAAGTACTGGTAGGTGCGCTGTCCTGTAAGTCCTCTCAGTGATAACCTGATCAGATATGACTCTGCACAGTGTGAAGTTCCCTCACCCTCAGAGTTTTGCCGTGAAGTGCTGCCGCGGGCTCTGAAGGCGTGCTTCGGCCCTCGGTTCTTCTCGTTGAAGCTCCAGCTCTTGGTGACCTTGCTGGGACTTGCCTCAGCCCCTTCCTCTCCCCCAGGAGACTGGGCCTTCCCCTTGGCGATGGGTGCTTTAGAAGGGCTGGGAAACACCTTGTCCTTCAAGCTGGCCTTTCGACTACAAGGAGCAAGTAATAACAAGGGAAATTTAACCAATTTCATTTTTTTTTATCGTTGCTGTTTTAGTTTTACACCTTTCTCGAAATAAAAACAGTCCAATCTGTGACTAAATGTCTGTATCCTACTGTTATGCTGTTTTAAGTGTAATCTTGGGAATTTGTTGAAATCAGCACTGATGTGATATTATCTTACCTCAGCAGAAATGCAAAATGGGCAATGTCCTACAGCAGCAGGAGCCATGTCCACATACGAACATAGTGGAGCATTCAGTGGGTCAGGCAAGCAGCAGGAAAGCTACGAGCAAGCATGCATGGGAAGCAAAATGATACTGCACATCTCAAAAGGAAGAGCTGTGGTCTCACTTTAGGCAGAAAGTGAACAAAAATCATGCAAAATAATTCACCATCATACTGTTTGCTCCGCCTCATACACAGGAATAGGTGAAAGGAAAAACATGGCTACGTACTCAGCAATATGCACCTTGCCTGCTGAACAGAAGTTTATAAGGGCTGATTAAGCAAATAAAGGCAGCAAGCAAATCAAGTGCATAAAGACATTAATAAACAGAAACCATACATCAACTCTGACAGGCCAGTAAACAAAGATGTTCATCTGCATTTTCTATGGGTAAAAGGTTCAAGGTGTGGGCAAATTAGCACTTGTGTTCACTCTGAGCATAAAACCTTTCATGTACACATCACTGACGGAGCTGTGCTACTGTAAAGCAGTGACACTGTTCGTGAGATATTATCTAAAATTGTTCTTGTTCTGTGATTCCTCTACCTTTACTGTACTTCTGTTTAAAGAAGAAGAGGAACAGAGATAGGAATGGATGGGGACACACAGACTTGCAGTGCAGTTGTTAGTATCTGTGCAGCAACTATACCTAATAGTTCTCGGACAGCACCCGCAAAGTCTGTCTTTGTGTGCATTTTCATTACTGGAGTGGTGGGCAGTAGAGGAGACACAAAAAGATAAAATAGCAGTGGATACAGTCACAAAACAGCAGTGTGTGCCATACTGTGATGCAAGTAACACTTTATTCTGACAATATTTTATAGTTCATTTGCAACCCATGTGCCAATCATATCATAGATTAACTAAGTAGCTCAATATCTTTGATTTTTCCCTGAGAAATTAATTTAAGTGTCTTTTGTATCTTTCTGATCATTCTTACTGCTAATTTATGGTTGATTCACATGATACTTAAACACATGTGCAAATGTGCAAATGGTTTACAAAAGACAAAGTCATGACAAAGTGTTACTACATTGTCAATAATTACACTTGTTTCTTTCGTCAAAAACAGTGTGGTAAGAGTCAAGCAAGGCTCTTAAAAGTGTTCATATCATTTTTTTTTTTGAGGTGATGCTGAAAGCTTGAGTATCAAAGAACAGCTTATTGGTGAATATTTAATAAAGCCGTCAGTTGAGGGGTGAGGCCAAAGTGAGCTGATCTTTGAGCACCATGTGAGCAAATGCAGCATGACCGTTCTTGAAGGAGGCACTTAACACGCAGCCACGTCCATGTCTTACTCGCATCAGGACTTAAGGTAAACCCACCCCCAAACAGGCAAACACGCACTCACACACAGATATAATGTATACACACACACTCCCCCAAGAAGAGTGCCTTAGCAGCAGCTAAGAGCAGAATTGAAGAGAAGCCAAAGGGAGGTGAAGAGAGATAGAAACCAATCATATTACAGACCTGGGAGAGGTTTCTGTTTGAGATTCTTTCCTGTGAGAAGACAGGACACACAAATACAAACAGTGCATATCAGTCGTGTTTTTAGTCACCAACACTGCGACATGTTTTTAGGGTTTAAATGGATTAGCATTAAGGATCACTTTTCTAGCAAGAGAGAAAACACTTGAGGCCACAAACTTGCAGTAACCAATTCCTGGCCATTGGGAGGCAGTGGAAACAAACTATGAACATAACAGTGACATCTTTAAGCCTTCATTTGAAATTC
Organism: Selene dorsalis; assembly: GCA_900303245.1. Taxonomy (NCBI): domain Eukaryota; kingdom Metazoa; phylum Chordata; class Actinopteri; order Carangiformes; family Carangidae; genus Selene; species Selene dorsalis. The sequence continues at coordinate 46,288 of OMNW01008241.1, forward strand.
AGTTTGTGTCCATCTGATGTTTGGTGCTGAACAGGTAGTGCTCACTCAGAGCTTTGATGCTTAAAAAAGAAGTCTGCTGAAGTCCATCTGCTGAATTTAAACACAGTGCTATCAGAGCTGAGTGTGTGTTGACAAACCAAAACAACAGAGGATGCTGAACTGAAGATTGGTGTTTGCAACCACTCTTCATGGATAATGGCCACTTTAAGGCTCCATTAATCAATTATGCAATTAAGTTTTTTTGGCCTGTTGACCAACATTTCACACTGACATTAATTTGGAGTCAGGTTTCTGGCACCAAATTAAAGCCCCAATATTCAGTCTGTTTTAAAGGTTTTTGCTCATCAGCCAATTGTCATGAAATTTAATTGGATTTTGAGGCTGAGAGTGATGGTCACAGGTTCCGTTTCAATGGATTCACAAGCTGCCTGTTTGGCAGTGCCTTTCTGTGTTTGTTATTACTGAACCCATTCACATTACAAATGGTTATTCAAGCTTTAGTTCTGTAATAATATTGATTAGTGCAACTTTAACATGGATGGCAAAATCTTTCATTTGCTCTTTCTTGCTTGTTAAACTGTTATTCACTTTTATCATCATCTTTATACACATTAGCAGCGTCCGGTGATCATTATCATCATGCTGATACCTGAATGACTTGCCCTTGAGATTCCTCAGCAGGTCCAGCTGATTCAGGGGTGGAATGAGCCTGAGAAAAGACAGAAAGATCTTTTTCATTCTGCCAAGACCTTTTCATCAGCTCAGTGTTGGAAGGTTAAAACTTGCCGTTGGGCACTTTAAAGCTAATTTCATTTCATTTGGCAGTTATCTGTTCTGCTGGTCATCACCTTTTCACCTCAAATTACGACTGGAGTACAACCGAACATGAAGTTGTTTCCAAATGGGAAGAAACAAGTAGCAATCTTCTTCTTCTAGACACATAATGTCAGAAATCTGCAGTGTGGAAGTGAAGCATGAGCGACTTATTTGCTGATTCACACAGCTGGACGGCAAAATAAGCATTTAATTTTACAAAGTAGCCACTGGCAGTGTTTGTCTTTTGAACAGCATTTCAAAGAGGTTTTGGAGTCACTGCCAAGAGTCTAGCTTCATCCACTGTAAAATTACACTTATTAAAGCAGAAAGGGAATAAGCGCGATTCTTCACAACAGACAGAAGCATTGATTCAACTGACACGTTTGGAATAACATTTTCTGGAGGGTCAGCCGTCCCCTGGGTTTCCTGGTTTTAGGAAACACGGCACAATGTGATACAGGAAAACAGTTGTATTTATTGGAAATGCTGAATAATGTGCAGCATTATTCTTCAAGCTGTATCACTTACCTGTACATGGGGATGGCTACAGTCTGCTCATAAAAATCCCAAGTGCACAGCAGATCTGTGCGGGACAGGTTGGTGGCATAAAACCTCCAAGCAGCCTGAATGGAGAGAAATGAAATTAGCTTTTTGTCAGGAGAACAAATCAGACATTATCTGGTATATAAACCTGCATCATACAGCTTCGCCTACACATGTACCTGGATGAGGCCTGCTGCAGGATTGCGTCTCTTCTCAAAATGTTTTTGCCTGTGTTGCTCCTGGACTTTGAGGGCAAAACCAGATCCCAGGATGCCCTGTACAGAGTCAGAGTGAGTAAGCAGCATGAAGTTATCAATGACCTTTATTGACCTCTACTGGCCAGAAGTTGGAAGTGCAACAACAGGAGGATGTCTCCTGTTACACCTTGTTAAGTCCAGTGAATCAATCTGAAAAACACCAACAAAGTGGCAATATCACAGATTTCCATGTGCCTGATTAAGTGCTGATTCTTTCCAAACCCATCAAAAATAGTAACTGTTAGCTGGGAGCTGAAGCAGCAATCCACAATTCTTATTTTTCATTTTTATTTTTTTTATGCATGATAGACTAAACAGGTCTAAGCTGCCCAATCAAAGCTTACTGCTGAGTCTGACATCTTCAGATATGAGCTGAAATGCCAAACATTTAACGGCACCCGACAAACCCATCGGTGACTGGAGTTATAGTGTCATAAGATGAGAGCTTTCTGAATGCAAAGGGATAAAGAGCAGAATTTCTGTGGACTCAGAGACAGCTTTTACCTCAGCGTTATACTCTCAGCACTCCTGAGTACACATGAAATGGCAACAAAGGGGCATTTAGAGTGCTTTCTTTTCCCAGTGACTAGTTCATAAAAGACTGCAAAATTATTTTTTATAAAGTTCTGCATATCCCATTCCTATGTGTATATATGAAAGCACAGGTGTAGTTAATGACAATGGCATTAACAATGGTTGACTGATACAATTAGATGTAGCTGAGACATATTGTTTATGTGATTTAATGTTATCCACTTAAAAAGAAATTTTTCTACTTACACCTTTACTCAGCACTTGTCTTTTACGATAATGCCCAAAAATGTTGCTGTGTTGGGTTTTTGTTGTTAATTGTTTCAGGAAGCTGCAAAATCAATCAACTCCTCCTGTCCAACCTGTGGCAGCTGATCAAACTAAAAAAAAAAAGAAGCTCCAGCTAGCAGACTCCCCACACCACTTACTTATTATTAAACTTAAAATGTATCCAACTTTGTCATTTGTAAGCCTAATATTTATATTTTGAACTCCATAAACTCCTAGTGGGAATGTCTGTCTCCTTCCCTACAAAGGCTCTGTTATGTTCTCTAGCTAGTTTAAATATCGAACTGTGTCGGGGAAAAATGGGACAGAAAACAGAAAAGCTGCAGATCGATAAAACCAAAACAACAAGCTGAGAGAGGCTAAAATGCTTTATAGAGATGAAAGGGACAGAAGAGTTAAGTTTCTGTTTTTTTGTCA
>OMNW01008245.1:0-21141 GCA_900303245.1 Selene dorsalis
CTGACATGGTCGCCGTGTGTCTCGGCGAGGGGTGAAGAGGTCAGCTGCCTAATGACTAGTATTATGCCAAACAGGAAACCACTCTTTTCCAATGAAACCTCGGTGTGACATGTATCCGTGTTACATTCCTGTGGGGATTTAAAGCGTGTTCCCCCGAACACAGCACTGAACTACTGTGGGCCTCAAACCTATTGTGCTTCTCGGTGGTTTATTTCACACTAATGTCACTGTTAAGTGACCTAATTTGAATTACTTCAGCACATTAATGTACTATGACCCCCCACCTCACCTCCTCTTACCCCTCGTCAACACGCACGCGCACGCGCACCCCGTGCCTCTGCTGCTTTGAACCTTTAAATTATTGATGTGGTCTGAGTGGAAGCCTGCATGTACTGTAGTCTTTCTACTCTGTCAGATGTTAAATGTAACGCACGTGATATAATTGGGACAAGAGGCAGATGCTGCAGTGCAGGTTTGATTACAAATACTGTCACTTCAAGTTGAGGTACACTGAACAGATGTGCACATGTGTTTTCAGCACAGATAAATCCCTTTACACCTACTGTCTGTGTAGCGGAGGCTCCTACTGTGTAAACACTGGAAATAGCACAATAAGCTGTCTCTTGTTTCACCTCTTATTTGCTGATGGATCCAGGAAGTTTCTCACTCTGAGTGTGCGCGCACAGCTCAAGCACAGCACAAGCTCATTGGTCCCTTATTTTTTGGTTTCCTTATTACAGACAGTTTGAAACGCATTGTTTTTTGAACGAGTCAGTGCAGGACTGCGGCCATGTCCAGCCAGATGAATGGAAGTTAGCAGGTTATACTCCTTTTTTCTGACCAGATGCCCTGTCACAGTTTTACCTGGTGTGCTCTGTCTTCTTGAAAACAGACATGCTGTGTTGTTTTCAGTGGCTTGTGTTTGGTTAAACACTCTCTTCCTCTCTGGGTCTTGAGGGAAGGTTGGTGTCAATCCTGGTCAGCTACTTGTATTGTTGCCTATTGAATCATAATGAAAATGAAACATCCCAAGGTCAATAGCTCTGATCGTTATGGGGGGGGGGGTCAAGTTAAATCGTGATTATTCTGTCTTTTGAGAATGACTTCCCATGGGTTTGACTGTTTCCAGTACCATTACTTAAAATGAAAAACCTAAACCAGTCTAAAGCTTGATAGATTTGTCAATTAGAATAAAACCCCATAAACTCTAATTCCAGCTTCCCACCCACGTGTAAATATTTACAGGTTTCCTGAGATTTCAGTGATATTAGCTGAATACCTTTGTGCTCTGGATTGTTGCCCAGAGAAAACCAAAAAAAAATCAGCTTGGACTTTTGGGAAATTGTGTGGTTTTTTTTTTCTGACATTTTATGGACCAAGCTGTTTTATCAGGAACTTCTTCAGCAGAATAACACCGACAAAGATAATTGGTCACCTTAGCATGAAACCAAACCATAGCAGTTTGTCTTCCATCCAAAACGCTCATAGGCTTCATTGTTTTACAACATGAATTTACAGCTTCTACACATACTGCTAACGTGACCTTGTGTAACACACCAGGTTGGAGTAGTCTAATAGCAGCTTTTCTTCTCTTACATCACTCCCTTTTACAACATTTTTTTTACTTTGTAGCTCTCAGCTGCCTGGCTAAGGTCTGTAACACCGAAATTACTCATTTGGATTTATTTTCCATGTTCACATCCAAAAATAACAGCCACTTGAACTATTACACCCCCCTTCAACCCTTAGCATACAGCCATTGGACGGTCTGTTTCCACGTATTCTTCACAAAAAACTTGAGGCATCAGTGGAATGTTAATTACTCTGCAGGGAAAAGAAAAAAAAGAGCTGTTGATTTAAAAAAAACTCTCTGAAGTGCTCAGCTTGTTATAAGTGAAAGTAGGATTTCAGCCTACATTTGCACACTTATGAAAAATGAGTTTGTAGGATAATCACTATCAAGATGTGATTAGCCTATACAAACTCATGGCCTGACACTGGCTCAACCAGCAGAGCAGTAGCTTTCAGCAGGAAATATCCTCTCATTCCTGCAGTTGTCATTTTCAAAAGACGGTGTATTTGACTGTGTACATTGGGTCTGTCAACCATTGTTACTGTGTAACTGCTATTGTTATTGCATTATTAATTCACTGACTTATATAATGTCTCATTTCATGCCGGTGGAGTAGGAATGCTGAAATGAGTGCCATTCTTTGGATGAAGCCACATAGCACTGACCTGTTTCAAAATATTCATCTGTGCATTGATAAATATTTAAACCAATGTGCCTTTTGTCTTTGTGTTCATGCAGAATGTACATCAACCACCACAGCCAAACAATGAGAGGCATCCTTAAGAGAAAGTTTGCCGAGGTAGATGACAATCCCTGCGACTCCTCCTCCTCTCCTCCATCCTCGCTGTCCTCCCCTGCCTCCTCAGAGTGGGAGTCTGACGGGGAGAGCAGCTCCTCAGACAACCAGGAGTTTATCCCTCACAGCCCCTCATCAACCACCACATTACCCAGTAAGTCCCCAAGCCAGCAACCACTCTTTCAAATAATGCAAACCTCTTCCTTATCTGGTCGTTTTCGCTTCAGTGTTTTATAGGAGTGTCTCTTATCACCCTGCAGCAGCGCTGTTATGACTTGCTGATATGAAAACGCTAACCTTAGGGCCATTCCTGATAATGTGCAGAGAATGACTCGCCTCTGGACTGTCTGCCCAGTTGTGTGGAAGCTCATTTGCCTGAGCAATAGCACAGTGTGGAATCAATTTGAATAGCAAGGTCCCTTTTAAACAAGTCATATCAAATGTCCTCACCCAGGTATCACAAAGCTGCACACGAGGCTTGCAATGAGAAAATGTTCTGCTGTTGCACACTCCAAAGCCTCATGTATTAGAGTTCAGGTTTGTTGCCTTGAGGCTGCTACCAGGTCTCACAACTGGTTCAAACAGTGCCCCAGTGTGGAGCTGCTGAGGCAGACGGAGCAGCTGAGACAGGGCTTAGTCAACTGTTCTGTGTTGTTTACTAGTGCTAGAGTTCAGCCCCAGTTATGTGTGAAGGTCAAGACAATTTGCTGAAACCAAACTGTCAAAGCAAACAGTAACCTGATGGATAATAACAACTAAACTGGCAGAAAGAGTCTAATTACATCCTGGTCAACCTCCAGCAGTCAGACCCTTAGCTTTACCTCTGTTCTCTGTCTGCTGTTAATCTGTCTAGTTGTAGCCCTTTCTTGGTATTTCCTTCCCACATGTACAGTATGTTCAACTAATAACCAAAGTCACTTAAGAGAAGCACCTAGTGTGTCCCCTAGTGGCAGTCAGAGGCCTAGAGAATCCACATCATGTGCCAAAGTTCAAGGCCTGTATTTAACACTCTTAAAAGTAGTAGATATTGTTTGTGAAGCTTTCTACAATGACTTTCAGCAAGGACAATAACTAGATTTCTGATCATCTTGTTAAATGATCAGAAAGCTAGTTGTTGTTACCTTTTAAAGCACTTTTTCCTAATGTTTTATGTATCTTTTTCAAACCCTACCAGTTCGGTCCATCATTAAGAGGCCCAAGCTTGGAGGTACACAGAGCAATGTGCGCTTCAACCAGGTGACAGTGTTCAGTTTCCCACGCTGCCAGGGCTTCACCAGTGTGCCCAGACGTGGAGGTGCCACCCTGGGGATGGTGCAGAGGCACAGCACCCTCCAGAGGTACACAGTGGCAGAGCATGTGCTGCAGCAGAGGCAAAGGCGCAGAGAGAAGCTCAGAGAAAGACGGAGAGAAGAAAAGTTCAATGCATTGAAACACCGAGTAAGTGAACTTAAATTTGACAGTAGTTCACTTTGCTTATCTGTGCAGCAGTTTTCTCACACTATCTGCTGTTTTGGTTCCAGCTGATCATCAGCGGGGCCATGGACCAGCAAGAAGCAGACAGGCTCACCGTGGATCAAATCCCAGATGAAGACGGTGACTTCCACATCAGCGATGCTGAGCTGAAGGACGGAAGCTTCCTTATACCTTACAGCTCCAAACAGCGGCAGGTGCTCCTCCTAGCAGCGGGGGTGAAGCGGATCGACCGCGAGGAGAAGAGGCAGCTTCACGCCCTACGTCTCTCCAGAGAGGAATGTGGATGTGACTGCCAAGGTTTCTGTGAGCCGGAGACCTGTGCATGCAGTCTGGCAGGCATCAAGTGCCAGGTAATCATTAAGTGTCCCTTATATGTTCACACAGTTATTTCAGAAGCACACACAACATAATCTGAAGCACTTGAATTTCCCATCACAAGTCACTGTGGCACACAGATTTGATGTTTCATCTTTTGCACTTCAAAGTTGAACAAATTTGAATATGAAACTCTAGTTAAAGCTGGTTAAGCATCTCATGCATATAAGTCTTTTATGAATAAAGTTGAGAAACCTTTATCTTTAGTGCTTAGTGCAAGGCAATATAACATGTACACATACACTGTGAAACCATTTGTTCAACATTAGAGGTTTTACTTTTTGTACCTTCAAGTACAAAAAGTAAGATATATAAGTTCCAGTTGTCTTTATTTCAGTTTGTTTTAAACAGGATATTATTTGGATATACTGATTATATAAAAACATATGTCGCAATTTATCATTGAATGTTCTCAATTATTATATCACTGAACTGTAGAAGTAAAAGAAATAAGAGAAACTGGACATTTCAGACAGTCATCCATTACACTCTTTCTTGTCATTTTACAACAATTTCTTACAACATCAGCATCGTGGTATGATATTACATATACTGTATGTAGTTGTAGATTTCATTCATATTGCCACCTAGTGCTTGTGTATTTTTCTAGCATACCTGTGAAACTTTTTTTTGATGTAGCAATTCATACTTTACCTGCATTTGCCTGTCCGTGATAAACATCTGATGCTGTGTCAGTAACCTGTATTGTGTTTAATTACCCACTGTCTCTTTCCTCCACACACACACAGGTGGACCGCTTCAACTTCCCATGTGGCTGCACTAAGGACGGCTGTGGAAACACTCGTGGACGTGTTGAGTTTGACTCAAGACGTGTGCAGACCCATTATATCCACACTGTCATGAGACTGGAGCTGGAGAAAAGACTGCAGGATGAAACACTGAGCCGAGAGGACCAGACGGAGCTTCCAGAGGACCACATAGAGTACGAGCAGCAAGATGAGGCTCACACAGTGCAGAAACCACAGGACAAGAGCTGCCCCTTTGCATTTAGCATGGAGGAAGACGGTCTTTCTCTCACCCCGCCTGCCCCTCCTTCTTTCCATTTCATCCCAGAGCGGTTAGTAGTGGAGGAGAACAGCTGTAGCAGCGACATGACTGAATCCTCCTGCTCCTCCTCTGACTCTGATGCAGGAAGATGCCTCACGGGGAGTGAGAATCTCCCTGAGGTTGACGGAGGGCTGGCCCGTTCCCTTAGTATCTGTGACTCTCAAAATGACAACTACTCTATGTGCAGTCAACTGCAGCACATGGGAGAGCCGTCACCTCAGCACAACAGCAACTCCACCACACACGGCACAACTACTGACAGTACGGGACCACCAACAGCAAACACATTCACAGACAATATAAGCAGGACCTCCCTGACGGATTATCTTGATGAAAATGCAAACCAGGCCAGAGACCCGTTTGACAGTGACTCGCTCGAGGACTTCCCCAACACCCCCTCCCCCACGGTGGACTATTCATCAGGCAGGTACATGGACCTGAGTCTGTCCTCCGACTCCGACCTGGAGTTCTTTGACAGCGACTACCCCTCTGGGCCACTGCACAGCTCTTTTAAAGGACACCGGCATCCAGACAGCTTTGGCCATCTCCAGCTGTTCAGGTCTGTTAATCTGCCACAATGTGAATCGAGCACCTACCTCCTGGAGTCTCTGATTGGCCTGAATGAACCGAGCCCAGTGCAGGTTTATTCAGTCACAGATAATCAGTTTTCATAGGTGAATCAGGATTACAAAAGCTATATGTACAGTAATTATATGTAAAGAGCACTGATTTTATATATCTGTAAGAATATTTCAGTGTACAAAGAGTGATTGATGAAATATTTTCCAAGCTGGATATTTTTTCTATTTCCTAAAGATAATTTGCCTTTGTTTTGAGAAAGAAATCATGCCTAAATAAACTAATATATGTCCTGTTTTTTTGTTTTTTTTCATGAATCAATATAATGAGGTGTTATTTAATTTCCTCTTGCACCATGGCCACTGACAATATTGGATTCTGATGAATGGAGGAGTATGCATAATTTTCAAAAGTTAATGTTACCTTTCAAGGCCATATTTTCCCAGGATATCAATAAAAGCGGCTACATTTTGCTGGCTGCTGGTCATGGTGTAAGCAGGATAATCCACTTTGACTCTTGGTTGCATTTTGTGAATTAGTTTTAATAACTGCAAGAATCATTGTGGATTATTCTTTATCTGTTCAATATATGTTTAGAATGTCTGTACTGGAATAATAAAAGAAATCATTTTTATTTATTGATATCAAATTTGTTTGATGAGTGGTAATTTTGTGTAAGACACTGGTTCTGAGGTAGCATGAAGAAACCAGGACTGCACAGACATTAAGCTTTTAGACTCAGTTCAGTGTGCAGGTTCTAACTCAGGCCAGAGTTTTGGGGAGTGCTGCAGAACACTATTGATTATTGGACTTGAATTATGCCATAATGGCCCTTATTCACAGCAGATATTTATACTATGGGGAAAACACAGTAATCACATTTTTGGCTTATCTCCATTAAGTGTCCCAGTAAGACATTCCAGTGAATGAGCAGACACAATACCAGGAGCCTGAAACTGGCTGGCATGAATGGAATGAGGTTGTTATTAATGTCACTAATTTCATAAGTGTGTTTCTGTGACTGCTGTGGAAAAGGTCTATTGCTGTGGTCTTTTTGTGGAGCCACTTTAGAAAATTGTATCACAACTTGCTCTTATAAAACAATCAAGCATAACCTAATGAGAACCATGTAAATAGTTGTGGCACCATAACTGTAAGTACTTATGTTTATTGAATACACATACATATATTAAAGACACTTAACATATATCAATAACACGTGTATATCAACAGTAACAATGCATATACAAGGGTATAACAAGAAGTTGTACAAAGTATATGCTGATGGTGCTTTTCACTCTATAATTAGATCGTGCAAAGCTGTATGCTTTGTGTTAGGGTTTTGGTGATGAATCCTTATAAACAGCATGAAAGCCAGTGATGTGCAGATTTAAAGTGCGATGGAGAAATCATTAGCAACAGTCAGCATTTTTTTTTTTGAGACCTCTGATTTTTACTAGTGATCATAAACAAGACACAAAGTTCCACAACTCTCACCCCCACACCCACTCCCTTCTCTGTTCCGCAACCTCTGCTGCAGCCTTGTGCCTCCATTCCCATGAGCGCATGAAAAACCACTAAAGGATTAGCGAGGTTTCCCAAAACCAACATAGCAAAAACTGACATTTCACAGTTAGCTTTGCGTCTTGGTCTCTGTGTCCTTGTCTGCTGTTCTCTTCAATAAAATGTTAAATTAACCCAAACCAAAGGAACAAACAAACAAAAACACAAAACAAACAATTTTATACATTCTGCATCGTTATCGTTTGTGCGCGCGCTGTGTTACAGTGAACGCGCGCACTCTCGATAGCAGCAGCGGTCGATTGCTTTGGCTTCCAGACAAGATGGCCGCCAACTGTCAGTCGTGATCATTCTCACGCTCGTGTTATTTTCTTGTAATAGTCATATTACATACTAAAAGAGATGGGGCTGTCACAGAGTTCAGAGGTGTCAGAGGGAGGGACGTACGGATACCATGTGCACGGCGTAAGACATTTAACTATCAGCTTTCTTTGAGTTTGGGGTAGCTCCTCATGAGACGTTAGTGTAAGCTAACAGAGAGCTAGCTGCTGAGACACCGGTTAAACTGACGTGGTGGGGGCACTGCTCAGCCCCCAGTGCAAGGGGACACCATTACGCAACGCAAAGTTTTACTCAGCTATTTAATGATGTTAGAAATCTACTTTAATCCAGGTTAACTCGTCTCAAACAATGTCCTCCACTAGTCCCCATTCCGTTTAAATGGCGCTCAATGCTTTATCTTAATGGGAGGCGTTAATTGCAAGATTAATACCTGTAGCTAATGTTTTGGTGTATATAGTGTATTACAGTATTTTACTGGACTTCGATGAATTGCCTTATTTTAGTCTTTTTGTGGCGTTGCAAGAAAACAGACTGATAAACACATACACCTTATTTTAGTGCCGAAGTGATTAGTGGACCAAATCGATCGATTAATCGAGAGCGATCCAGCTGTCAAATGGGAATTTAAAGCTTTTTTTATGTTTTACGTTATTGTGACTTCATTATTTTGCAACAGATCAGTTCCATGTGAAGTTGTTGGGCCTCGAGGAAATGATATTACAGTTTGAATGTTGAATCAGCTGATTCATTATCGAAATTATTCTGAGTTGTATTCATTGAGTGTAGTGGTATATTATGTGTAAAGGTTCCCTCCATGTTTGTTGACGTTAATATCTGGAAATTCACTTCTTAAATCAAAGTTAAATAGGGTAGAAAATGCTTGTCTGTTTTGACAGGTGCAGCCGAACTCACCTGCAGAGAAGGCCGGACTGCAGCCCTTCTTCGACTTCATCCTGTCTTTGGACAGTAAAAGACTTGTAAGTTTATCTGATAATAAGCAACTAAATTAGTCATTCACCACACGATGATTATGAATAAAGAGTGCACAGATATACACAGATGTTAAAAACAAAAGCTTTTCTCCCACTGTGTAGCTACAATATTGAATAGTTTGACCTTTGACCTCTGTTGTTACTGTATGCCAGAATGAGGAAAATGAGCTGCTGAAGGAGATCCTGAGGGCCAACATGGAGAAAGCAGTGAAGATGGAGGTGTACAGTACGAAAAGCACAAGGGTTCGTGAGCTGGAAGTGGTGCCCAGTAACTTGTGGGGGGGACAGGGCCTGCTGGGTGCCAGTGTTCGCTTCTGCAGCTACCAAGGAGCCAGCGAGAACGTCTGGCACGTCCTGGTGAGCTGCTTTATCCAGGAAAACTCATTGAACTGGTCTGAGCCTCTTTGCTCTTAGCTCATACAGTAGCTTCATATTGTGTTTGCTCTATGACTGAAATTGATTTCCCCTAGGATGTGGAGGCGAGTTCACCTGCTGCACTGGCTGGCCTTCAGCCACACAGTGACTACATAGTTGGAGCAGATCAGGTGTTGCAAGATGTAAGGCTCATTTTAACATCATGCATCACTGTGTTGTTTTCAAATATATTTCCAGAGATAATTTATGGCATTTTATTTGACCATGAGTGAAAAAAAAAGATTGTATAAAGCTGTGGCATCTTTAAAAATTGAGTTGTAATTGATTCAGAGTTTCTGATTTCCAGTCAGAAGACTTTTTCTCACTGGTCGAGGCCCATGAAGGGAAGCCGCTAAAGCTACTGGTCTACAGCATACAAACAGATGGCTGCAGAGAGGTGGTGGTCACACCAAATGGGGCGTGGGGAGGAGAGGGCAGGTATGCAACCATACACAGATGTGTGACAATTTCATGGTCACTTACTCGCTTAGTAGCTTTTAACATTCACTACTTCCACTGTTATGATGATGAATGAAGAGAAAGTTGTATCCAGATGCATTCATTATATGGCATGATTTGATTTATGTTATAAAATGTATTAATAATTTAATAGTAATAATATGAAATGAAATAATAATAAAAAAGTTTCCTTTCAGTTTGGGCTGTGGCATTGGTTACGGCTACCTGCACCGAATCCCTGTAAATCCTGATGTACCGACTCCAAAGCCCCCCACCCCTGTACCTGAAGAGAAACCTTCTCCAACTCTGCCCACACATGGATTCACAGAGGTAAATGCTGAATTACTGCTGCAATTAATAACTACCTTTTTGGAATAATCAATTTTAAGTTTTTTTTTCTCCAATAAACAGGGTATTGTTCAGTCTACAGAAATGTCCCAAGTTGCCAGATCTTCAGTTTGGTTCTTTAGATGTCTTAATATACTTCATGTGGTTAAAAACTAAAAAGTAAATTCATTTTTCTGTGACAGATAAATTCAGTCATGTATGGATTAAAAATTGATATCAATGAATGTTGTTTGACAACACATTCACGAAGTTGCTAAATGTTTAACTCATTTTTGTTTCAGTGCCAATACAACTATTTGCAGAGTCAACGTACTCAATGTTGAATTCCGAGACAAGATAATAATAGTCAGTAATATGAGCGTTTGTGTTGATTTCTGATAATGTTCCATTAGATCAAACTCTCACCTCTGTGTGTTTTCAGGCACCTCTAATGGCACCTTCAAGTCAAACTGAAGAAGTACTGGACGTTGAGCAGGTCACTCTCCAGGAAGCTCCTCTACCTCCACCCATCCACAGAGTAATGGACCCTGGTCAGTTGTTTGGAGACAACACGTGTCTGTCATCTGACCTGTGTTACCTGTGAGTTCGTGAAAATCTAATCGGTGGTTGTCTTTGCAGGTTTCTCAGAGTCTGAGGTGGCAGTGATGAACTCTGAAGCTGCAGATTTGGTGGACAGGCTGGATCTGTCCATGTCGTCCATCGACATGACCAACACTTCCCTGGCTATGCACGAGGAGAGGGAAAGTGAAATCTCTGGTGTTGGTGAGTTAACAGAGTAGAGAAGTTAGACAGGAAATTCATTGCATATTCATGCAGTTCTATGAGCCACTGTTAATCCTGACTGGATTTGGTCTCTTGTTGTACAGAGGAGCTGGAGGACAGCGTACTGCTATCATCAGTTGATGACCAGAATGAGTCACAAGAGCTGAGCTCGCAAGTCACCATGGACCTTGCCTCTGCTCTGGCTTCCGCTGACATTTTCTCTGATTCAGGTTTCCCACCAGCTGAACCACATCAACTGCCCGCAGACTTCACAGATCCACAAAGCTTTTCCTCTGAGTCTAGTGAGACCCCAGGTCTACCAATGGGTGATTCATCTTTCCCTGTAGACTCCCATGATCCTCCTGCTGAGCCCCCTGTCCCAGCTGAAGACCCTCCCTGCCCATCTCCTGCAGATTTCCTCCAGTGCTCAGCTGCTGACGAGTTAACGGCAGACGACGCTCTTGATCTTGCTGTGGAGGGAGCAGCAGGATCGGAAGAGGAGTCTGCAGAGCTTCTAGATGTGGCTCCGGCTCAGCAGTGCAGCCACGAGCACAATGACGAGGAGCCAGAAGAACCACATCTTGACTGAACTTGTGTCAGGCCACACACAAAGTACAGAAATTCGGAGTGAGTTCGAGAATCAGTTTTTAAATGTCTTTTTAAAAGAAACGCTAAAAAGGAAATACAGGACAGACCAAGGGAAAGCTGATAGTCTTTCCTAAGTGTACATGAAGAGGTTAGTTACACTACAGAAACCAGCTAGAGCATTAACGTGGAACTAGAAAACTTTTTTTGAGGCACTATAGTAATATTCTCTGTTTTATATGTGAGTTGAAAGTTATGGCTAATTTGATGGCCAGAAAAGAATGAAATTTTATCAGCATTTTGTCTTCGTGTGGTGCAGAATTAAGATTATACGGGTGACTAGTCTCTGTTTCTGGTACACTGATGTGATGACTACTTGAATACTTCCAAAGATAAACACGTATAAGGAAAAAAAACACAACATGCATTTACTACGGCAAAGACCAGCTGCACCTTTATATGTGTAACACTATCAAAGTTTTTATACTTTAAAACCAGATTGCTGTTTTAGAATAGAAGCGTCATGTTGCAATTTTATCTGTTACAGAAGCATCATCCACAACTCTGTTCCACAAGTAGAGCTTTTAGATAAAGCTTATAAAGAGGGAGGGGCATTTACATTTATTGGGTTTTAAAAAGTGTTTGTTGTGGGATGAGCAAAATATTTGTCCACTTGTCTTAAGGTGGCGGCACGGCGGAGCAGTGGTTAGCACTGTCGCCTGACTCTTCATTGTCCATAGGTGTGAATGGTTGTTTGCCTGCATATGTTAGCCCTGTGATGGACTACCCCGACTCTTACCCTAAGTCAGCTGAGATAGGCTCCAGCTCACCCTAGTGAGGATAAGCGGTACAGAAGATGAATGAATGAATTGTATTCAAGTAAAGCAGCCAATTCACATGTTGACATATCAGTCTTCAGTTTAATTTATTGCGATCCATGATCACTTTGAAAGCCATTTAACTTCCTGTCAAGCTGGAATTATGTCCCCATGTTTTATTTTCCATTATTTTTTACCTTGTAATCTATGCAACAGTAGATGAGAACTGCCTGTGACTTTACAGGCAAGTGCGTTCATTATGTCAATCCAGTAGATAACAAGCCTTTTTAATGACACAGTAATACTGCTGATGAATAGTTTTCTGTTTTTCCTAGGGGGCTACTTAATGTTTTTTTTCACTGTCAATGTAGGTGCTAGTGTGTAAAATAAGGAAAAGTATTTTTGCAGATATTTTATCAATGAATTGTATGTTTTATTAGGAATGAGTGCAGAGTCTTTTGATGAATGTGAAATGGGTGAATCTTCAATGGTTAAACAATCATATCACTTGACTTAAAAAAAAAGTTGTCCCTTGTTTTGTCTTATTTCACACTCATCAGCTCAACACATTACAACTCAGAAAACATCCACCTATAATTCCCATAAATCTCATTGTTAAACCATTCCAATTTATTTCTCTGAATGCCTAAAATATACATATTTCACAAATTATTACAACAGGGATATTGCAGTGTTGTGGCCTAATTATGGTACCCATTCTGTTTTTGGCCAATTAGAGCTCACTTGATGCATCCCCACTGCAGCATTAAACACACACACTCCTCATGGCAAAAATTAACTCCAGAACATTTACAATGAAGGATTTGTTATTCTGCTTGGTGACACACTAAGAGAGAAATGGGTATTAGCGTTTATTTCACTTTGGTGAATTTCCCACAGTGGTTGAATGTTCATATATTCTCTTGGATGAGATTCCCCTTCAAGTTATATTTATGTTTCATTGAACTCCTATTGAATCTAAACGAAATATACATTAGGAACAGCCCTCACTGTCAGCAAAGTCACTGCTCATGAGCCAAGCACAGAGCAAGTAAGCACGAGTTATTGTTAAAGATATATACCTTATATATAATTTCCCCAATGACTTGGACGACTACTGACATTCTTCAGCAGAAACTGCAATCTCTGGGTTGTAGTGAATACAACAAATGCAATTTATAACATCCAAGTCAAATTACCTTCATGATCACAATGTGCTCTAGGGATTTGGAAAAATAACTTGGTTCTTAAGTAAACTGTACAACAACAAAATAAAACTGCTGCAAAACCAAAAAAATAATAATAATCAGTCAAAAATGTTGTACATATATTTACAAAAAAGAAAAAAAAAGAACATTCAGTCCATTGAGAACAGCACAGCTAAACAGAAGAGACAAAGACAAGTGTTTCTGTCAATGAGGTTCGATGATTAGACGTCTAAGCCAAGGTTAAGTTCAGGTTAAGGTGAACGACATTGACAACAGAACAGGTCAGGATCATTTTGAGGAACTGTGATGCTACCCAGAGACCAACTGTACTCCTAAACTGGTGAAACTGCTGAGACAGGTGTTGGGTGTTTGTAGAACAAGGACAGTTTCTGGAATGTACTAGAACAGTCTACTACATCCATGTGTATATACACGCACACTCAGACACAAGCACGGTCGCTTCAAAATAAAATGCCAGTCAGGAGGAAAGAAACAAACATAGCAGTCAAAGATGTAAAAAAAAAAAAAGTTGGTGAGAATATTGGAGTCCATTCTTCAAACTGTAAAAACAAAATAAAACAAAACAAAAAAAAAACCCAATATGAATCACTGATCTCCCAGGTGTCTGTTGACTGCTCCGGCCTGTACTGGTCAGTTCCCTATGATACACCATGAGCCACGTCCTCACAACTTTTTACTGGTTTCTCATTGATACTGCGACTCTTGACCACACAATGGGGTTTAGGGTACTACATGTCAGAGGTGGGTGGTGATTGGCAAATGACAAAGAGTTCTTCTTTTAAAAATTGATGACTTTCACGTGGACTTCTGCCTATAGTGAAGCGTCAAGTCCCCTCCACTCTTCCAGATAAAATGTTTAACTGTTCGCAGGTCCATGTTGGGATCCAGAACCTGGTTAAGAGATAAAAATAAACAAAGAAATGGTATTGATTAATAAAATCAATCATACTTTAGGATGAACAGCTCATGTCAAGATGTACTGGCAGACACAGTGTATTTACCTGGTCTTGACACATTAGCTCAATCTTCTCCTCAGCTAACATGGCCATGTCCTCCTCCTTCTCCTGCTCCCCGGGTTTATCGTTGGCCGTGGAGCTGGTGGTCTGCGACTCGTTGTCCAAGTTGATGATCTTCTCGTAAACGTGCTCCATCACCTTCCTCACCTGGAGCATGTCACTGGCCGAGAGACGGTCCCTGCAGAATGCACAGTGGGCAAAAATCAGCTCCAAGTGGGCAGGTTGTAACCTACTGAAACCCTGCAGCATCCAGGTCAGTATAGATGATTTCTTAATGTGCAGTTCTTTCTTTTTTTAAAAGGAAATACATTTTCCACATTTTATAAACCCAACAAGAAAAAAAATGAAAAAACTCACTTCTTCAGAGTTTTTGCACCAGAAGAGGAATGGGGTTGGAGGTAGAATGGGATTTTGTTGAATTTGGGCATATTTTTCTGCAACAGAAGAAGAAAGATTATCCAATACATGTAAATATAACAACAAATTCCAACATGGCAGGAATACATGTAAATTCTCAGAAAGCAAGACCTCCTCCTCTATCAGTGCTTTCGAGTTTAAATTTCAATATTCAATCATGAAACTTCCAAAGTGAAATTACAGTCACGTTTAATAGTTTTTTATTTTGTTACCAACATTGTAAATCAGTTATCGGTTAGTAGTATATCAGTTAATGAAAATACTCTGCACCATTATGTTTTTCCTTCAACATAGAAACACAAACACACTCATGTTTGCCCTTTGATCAAAAAGGTGCAGGTTCAATGGACCAAAGCTAGAAGACTTAAGTTTTCAGAGAAGGTGAAGACTGTACATATGAGTTACAAGAGAGCTGTCATACTTACATCTACAGTTATATCAATAACCCACTGTGGGACTGTCTCATTCAGTAGCATGGATTCAGTCTCTCCACCTGAATCTCTACATAGCAACCTGAAGCAGAGAAAACAAGACATCAGAAGCAATTAAGTGCTGCAATCAGATACTCAACTACTAACATTTCATAGGACGTGACACATCAATATAACAGATATAAAATGGTAAGACAAGGTTACATAACAAATCCCATGGCAGTGCTCTCAATTTACATTTAACCTGCATTGTTAGTGAAAATAAATACCTGAATAGAGTTCTGCCTCCTGCTTCTCCAAAGATGACTGGCGTGTGTGGTGGCACCTGGAAATATCCATTTCCTTTCTGGACCCTGTTCTCCTGCTCTCCATTCACTGTGGGCACAAGAAAACAACCCTACTGTGAGAAAGACTGAAATGAATTGAATGGATGAATAGACATCACCAATGCTCCCTGATCATCACTGTGGAGGTTTGATTTTGTTTGATCTCCTCACCATGGTTCACCTCGTTCTCTTCCTCGTCCATGGGGTTGATGCGAGTTCTGGGCCAGAACTCCAGCAGAGCCTGCAGCAGCAGTCCACCCAGGTTCACTGCAAAAGTCAGGTAATACTGAGTCACAGCCTCCACTCTGCACCATTCAATATGTAATTGTATATAAAATATGATTAAGTCTGAAATCTTACACTTTGGGTCAGACCCATCAGAGCTGGAAAACCCTGCATCCTTTGCGGAGACCCAGGCAGCGAAGCAGTCGCTTTCATCCAGTGTGATGGTGAGCATCTATTCATCAAACAAAAACACAACACAACTGTAAGACCACTAAACCAGGCTTAGAGAGGACTTGTGAGAAAAAGTCACAACTGCTTGACAAGATTAAAACTTCTGGCATTATCAGGTTTGGCACTCACCCCAGTTTTCAGATCAACAGAGAACCAATTTGGCACATAGACCATCTTGAAGCGCTTTTTAATCTCTTCATCGAACTCAACTTTCCCCAAGTCTTCACCCTTGCAAGCCTAAAGGTAAAGAAAGGCACATCAAGCAAAACCAAAGATATCATCCTAAGTGTTTATACTTGGCTCATCATGGCATGGAAGCACCAAACAACCACAAGAGCCCTCCTTCTCAGTGGCCTGTGATGTGATTCGTTAGACCATAATTTAAACCATCAGATTCACTGAGGGTTTCAAGACAGGATCACAGATGTGATCACCCTCTAAAATAACTTCAAATGCCATCACTTGATGATGGATTTACCTTTAGGACATCCCAGAAAGCCACATTGTTGTTGGTGTCTTTGGTGAGTATGTGTCTCTTGTCATTCAGAATGTGGCACTGGATAATACTGGCACCTCCTGAAAACACAACGAAAAATTTTACTTGAGGAAAAAAAACCCCACAATGACTCATTTGTAAAATGCTGTAAAAACAAACCACAAGTTCACCTTTGATGACTTGCTCTGGCTGAGTACACAGTGGTGTCAGAGGAGTAGTGCAGTCGTTGTCATACTCCCCTGATGATCTGAAGTTGTGCATTCCCTTTAGAGACTAAACAAAACACACACATATACACACACAAATCATTACCGACTGTCCTGGATTGTGATAATCGCTACATGACCAGTCCTTCCCAAGTGGGAAAACGATCTTTTCTATATCATCCACACCATCATAAAGCCGGTAACTGTTTATCATATAAGCACACATTACAGAAGGGTTCCAACTGAAAAGATGAGGAGGTGCCACATGCACAAGTCAGTGTCTGCACTGAATTTCAGTCATTACGTTGTCAGTCCCCCAGAGATCTCAGAGGTGTCACGCATGCTTACCCATTTATTAACGGATGACTTGGTGGTGGAGACCCAGATTGCTGGAGGTGGGTCAGCAGATCTGTCCAGTTCCATCTGGGCAAAAGAGAAAGGCGGAAAAAAAAGGGTTGAATGACTCCAAATGGTTAGCCATGAGCACAGAGCTGGCCGAGGGGAGAATAGCAGGATCATTATTTCGATTCTCTTTAAACTCTTTTCTTTTTAACTTTCAGTGTTTCCTTAAAATGAGAGCTGTCATTGAAAGAACTTGAAATTAAAAGCAAAAACAATTCATATATTGGACTGGACTTGCCCTTCAGTGTTTTTTCTAGTTAAGACAGAGAGCAAGTAATATGTTGCATTGCTTGGGTGAAATATAAGCCCAAAGTTACCAGACCCAGCAGTTGCACATACACTGTACACAGACACGAGCTAAAGCCGTGGTAGTATAGAGACAGGACCTGTACTGTTTAGGTGTCAAAGTTAAAAGTTACTAAAATCACACATTTTGTTTCATCTCATACACGTCCACTAATTTCTGTATGTCACAAACTTACACTATTATTGCACAACAGAACATTTGTTCAGAGTTGCTGAGTTTTGTGTTCCTACTTTGAGCACCGGGGCCTTTTCCTCACAGATGAGCACACGGATGTCTGGATTACGTAGGTCAGTGCAGTAGATCTTTTTGTCCCTGCCTCCAGAGTAGACGTGTGTAAAGGCCTCATTGACCTGCAGGGCCCACACCCCTTCATCATGCACCCGGTAGGTGGCGATACACCTCTGCTGGCCGAGCGACCACAAGCGAATTGTCCCATCCGAACTGCCCGATAGGCACTGAGGACAGAAACGGGGAGACAAGACATTAAAATGTGGGAGGTTCTGTTTAACGGTCGCCAACCACTCTTAATATCAAATGTCTTAACTCACCTGTGTGCCATCTCGATTTAACAGCAATGACTTGACGTTGTCTGTGTGCCCTTTAAGCTTCATCAGTTTTGCACATGTTCGAGGATCCCACACTCTCAGAACCTGAGAGGAAAGAAAAGAAAAAAGAAAGAAAGCATTGGAAGAAAGATGAATTTCATAGGGCATCTTGACACTCAGACTGTTCTTCACTGACAACAACCTTGGCATGGAATATAAATAGAATACAACCTTGCACCACACATGCACCCGTTTAAATCAAATCAATTAAGTGCTGAAGAGTAGTTAGTTTAAGATCTGTGATGTGAATTTTGGCTTAGTCTGATGTTAAGATAAAACTGAATACAATTATTTCAGTTAACATAATCCAACTATTAGTGTGATGGGATCACAGACCTTTTCTGTAGATCCAGAGACAATGACGGTGCCCATCTGGTTCATAGCCAGACTGTAGATCGAGTCCTTGTTGCCACTCAGTGAAGACGCTGTTTCAGGGGAAAAAAAAAAGAGTAACTACACAAACATAGAATTTCTACCAAAGGAAAATATAAACCATTACAAAATTAAAAAATTCATGTCAAATACACAGCAATCAAACTTAGAGTACGTAAGGCAGAATGGGCACAGCTGTCAGGGAAACAAACACTACTCACTGGTGACAGTGTTGTTGGAAGCAGTGAGTGCTGTTAGTGTGTTCACATCCCAAAGAAAGATCTGGCGGTCCAGACCCGCTGATGCTACCAGCTCCTTGTCCTTAGCGTAAGCCAGAGCTTTCACATAGTCCTTGTGTGTTCGTAACGTAGACATACAGAACCCTTTGTGTGCATTCCACACTTTGACTGTAGTATCTGAGGAGGCAGATATCACTGCAGATAGAAGAAAACCAGTCAGAATTGTAGAAAGTAAAAAGCAGCACTGGGAACATCAGGACACAGAGTTTGGTTTCTAAATAAAACAGCAGTGAATAATCAAACCCACATGTTTTTCCATTGCAGCAGAGAACTATGTCATTAACCCAGTCTGTGTGATGCTCCATGGAGGCGATGTACGGATCCTGCTGCAGTGATCAAGAGGAGAAATTGAGATGATTCCACGTGTGGGTACAACAGCGTGTGGCAACATGGCTGTCTAACTGCAGAGTGAGTGTTTCGGGAGAGCAAGAAGTCTTACCTTGTGCTGGTACACACTCCATATCCGAATAATAGAGTCCCTTCCAGCAGTGAAGAGCCGGTTCAGCGCAGGATCTAGCTGGAGCGCATTCACCCCATTTCGATTGTACTTTTCCACCTCATCTCTAATGACATAGGACACCTGACACACAGGGAAGGGAGTGAGCACACCTACTTCCCTGTGTAGATTTCGAGGCTTTCACATGCTAAGTTCAGTGCACTTGCAAAGCTAGCTACGGATATGAATGGCCGAGTTAATACACATATATTTTAGACATTAATTCTCAATACAAACATTATAATAATGAACAAAACCAGTGCTTAAAATGTAGTGTGACTTGATATTAGTGCATTATGGCAAGGTTCAAGAAAAAAAATCACTGAGATACGTACGTGCTTCCAGCAATTAGACCGAGCCCATACAGAGTGTAGCTAAGCTACTCTTAGCGCTGTAACCACACAAAATGCTGCTAAGACAGCCCGTTAACCATCGGTTCTGACCGACGAGTTTAGTAGTTATGTTACAACGTGGCTGACGCTTAGTTGTGTAAAGACTGTTTACAAAAGCATTTAGTCTTTTCACCGTTGGCGCTAGCAGGAGTCGCTAACAACTACCGTAACCCAAGCTAGCTACGTTAGCCGGCTTGAGTCATGACTCGTAACAGCAGCGCTGTCTTTTCCGGACAGTTTTCGGTGTCCGTAAAGTCTCCGTAAAGCACCGTTATAGGCATAGGAGCCTCGTTTTGTTGTTGCCAAACACTCAGCAGCAATGCAACCCTGATAATTTACCTGTACTTTTCTCCGCCCAGCAGCATTTTGCCTGTGATGCGTGGCCATCTTGCATGTTGACAGTCAGTTCATATGATGCTACATCCGGGAAAATAGAAAACATATGCGCCTGAGCTTTATGGGTAATGTGGTTTGCCCCCGCGCTCACTGCAGAGGGGGCAAAGATTTGTCAATTTTTCAGGTGTCCGTTTACAGCGCTGGAGGAACTGGGAAACCTGAGAAATGTCTAAAATGTGAGAAGGCATCTCAGCATGTTCTTTCAAAACAGACTGGTGCCTTAAATGCAATTCAATACTCTGAACCGCGAATGTCTAGGCCTACTTTACCTTTTTTTTTTTTACCATAGTCAGTCCACAACATGGTTGGGTAATGCCAATGCCTACTTTGATAAATAATATTGTAAACAAAACTTACAATATTATGAGTGTAGTCGGGGTTTTAGAAATTCCGAGGTCACGAGGCAAAATCACAATTTTATTTAACCCCCCCCACACACACATAAAACCACCAGAAAATAATAATACCGGTAATACGTATATATAAGTATGACTTCATGTTCTCACTTATGTGAAACACAACGCAACTTATAAAAGTCTAGTTTTGACCACTAGAGGGAGCAACACAACACTGAAAACACTACAGGAAAGCGCAAGACTGCTACAGGACCGTCACCATAGAACCCAATGGAAACACAAAACTAAATTGCTGACAACTTGTATTCAATCACGACTGTTTAAGCTTTTAAACAGGTTTGATTTTAAATCGAAATCGCACATCGGGTGCTTTTATTGATCAGTTCCTCCCTGTGTTTGACAAGTGATGTAGACCATGGTCATGGTTACCTGTCTCTGCAGTGTAGTTAAGTGAAAAGTAAATTCAACAAAAGAAACCCTGAATTAATTTGCACAAGTACAGAACACCCCCACATGCCCTCACCCTCACGAATGTAACTATAGCCTATCAACCTGACATTAAGTTACTTCCTGTGTTTGTCATTTATAAAAGAGTCACATAGGATTAGGTTTGGACAAATTAAAGCAGCCTAATTTGTGTCAGCATGTCTTTTCCGCACAGTCCTCGGTGAATAAAGTTGGACATTTCCCCTGTGTCACATTTTCTGATTTTACTTTCTACTTGGTGATGTGGGAAAAGCGCCAGCTCTCACTACATCCTACTCATATTTGAGTGTGACATGGTGCGCCTATAGGAGCGGTAATCCTCTGTGGTTCAGCAGCAGCATCCCCCCC
>OMNW01008247.1:0-10418 GCA_900303245.1 Selene dorsalis
CTCCCCGCCTGGCATCTGCCCACTGCTGCCAACCCTCTTCTAATCAGCAGCCGTCCATGTGCTTGGCAGCAGAGGGGGTTTCAAATCAGCCCCTCGCCCCGAGTTAAAAACCCTAAGCCCTATCACTTTGTAAACGGGTACCTTTAGGGCGACTGAAGCAGGGACACCTCTGATGTGCTGAAGTGGAGAACATCGGTTGCCACGTTGCCTCGCATATGTTGTGCTGCTAGCACTGTTGTTGCTGTTCTTCTTCTTGTTCTTGTTTATCATACTTTTTTTTTTTTTCTTGTTTTCTAAACCAGAATCACAAGGCAGCTCCTTCTTTAGGTTTGATTTGTTTAACATGCTGCTAACTGACATGGATGTTGGGAAAACAGTTCTTGGGGAGGAAAGTGAAGCGGTAAACTGATGGGCTTGAAGTGTAATTCCTCCTGAAAAAAAGAGCAGGCAAACAACTGCACTTGTAGTGAAACACAAGTCTTTATTTTGTTTCATTTTGACATGTCTGAATCGGTAAGACAAGGAGAACGGTGTGCCTGCTTCCTCATTCATGGATGAAAAAAAAAGCCTTTTTCACAAGCGCTGTCTTACAAACTACAAACATCCAATTTATTTGACAAATATTGTCTCACAGATTCCAAGTGTGACGATAAGCATTACATAGAGTTGTTGAAAGACGGTGACACTTGGACTATTCAGTTTACAACGCTGATTACTACTATTATTTAACAAATGTTAGTTTGAGAACAAATCGTGCAGTGTACAGCGTGAAACTACAGGGTGGAGAGTGTGGGGGGATTTAGGTGGGATGGCTGTTGTTGGCTTCAGAGGTAGCAAGCACAAAGAATGGTCTATGTGGAAGGGGAAGACGGGAAAAAAAAAAATCCACAAATTATACGAATTATGTGCAGCATGGGTTTCAAACACACAGACATCCAGACAGGCTGATTGATGAACCAAACGAGTCGCCCAAAATCAAAGGGGGGAAATAAAGGGAGACACAAAGGGGGAACAATTTGAAATGGACTAACCCTCTCCGGTGGCTCTCTAACCAAGGGTCGGGCAGATAGGGTTGCCTAGAAAGAGTCTGATGACAGCCAGTGTCACTGGGCTTTGTAATCATTGTGCTGGACCTGATAGGGTTACTAGCGGCTAATCCAGGCTGACCTTGGTTAGGTGCCCTGAATGAGGATGGCTTTGTACAGTTGGGACAAGCTAACAGTATGACGGTGATGCTGACATATAATGTCTGCGTGGGGACTTGCCACCACAGCTCTTTTGTTGTGCTATCAAGTTGCAAGTCCCAGCCACACACACAAAAAAAATGTTTTTTTTCTTTTTCTCTCTGGGTGGAAGAAAGGTGGCATTTAAATTGTCACTGGGGAGAAGGTAAGGTTGTATCTCAAGGTTCAAGAGGTCAACTCTTGTTTTGGATGGTGTTCGAATGACTTCAAAACAAATCCTATCGTGATGAAATTTCATGTTGTTGCCACGTAATGGCCTCTGTGTGTATGTGTGTGTGTGTGTGTGTCCGCACAAGATGTGATAGAAATGCCACCACACATTTACACCATACACAGAGTATCTCTAAGACAGGGCCAAACTGATACAGCTGTATTTCCTTTCTCCCCCACTGAAAGAACATGTATTTTTTCTAAAAGGAGAAAAGGGAGAAAGAGTGTTCGTTTGTCCAGTTTTACCACTCAGCTCCACTGCAACCTAAAAATATAAAGAAGTAATGGTGAGAAATTAGATTTTTTTTCTGTCTCCTATCAATTAGTAAAGGTGATTTTTTAATGTCAAGAGATGTGCATTTGTCCAGTGTTTAATACCATAATTCAACATCGAACAAAACACGTATGAGTGCATGTTTGTGTAACACATTGTATCTCGCCCAATATAAGAATGAGAGACAGGGACTAAGTTTAAGTTTAAGTTAATGTTGGACATATATATATACACACACGCACACACACACAAGTGCTCAAACACAGCCCCTAGCAACTATCCAACACCCACATACACACCATTTTAGCAACACACACCACACACACACACACACACACCTTCAGGCTCCAACTGGTGTGAAGGCAGTAGAGAGAAGGCATCCTTGCCTTTCTTTCTGCCAGGGAGAGCTGTAAACGGGAATGGGATTCCCATCCCCTGGAGCCTGCTACTAATCCACAACAGGCCCACTGCTGGATTACTGGGGACATCAGCTGACATGCCAGCTAGTGCACAAATAGGCACACACACACACACACACACACACACACACACGCACACACACAGAGGGGCACCAACACATGCACACTCACCTATGGATACACACACATGCAGAATGTGCCAGCTACAGAACATGTGCAATGTACACTCACATCCATGCACATCAGTGGTCCGACATACAAGCATAGATAGAGGCACACACGCATACACAGACTGAATGCATACGCAAATCAAACAAATCACACACACACAATCAAGACCTGGAATGCAGCGGATGGCTTTAATACATTGGCAGGACAATATAGAGCCTGTCATATTTCTACATTCAGGAGTTGGCAGTAATGGGCAAGTCTCTCCTCTATTGTCCCTGCTAGTCCGGATGCTCATTGATGTATATGCTCGTGGAGTTCCTCACTGTGCAATTATACACATCTATCCTGCATTATGTATGATTATATGCTGTGTGTGACTCTAGTGATTATGATTTAATAAGAGCTGAATATTAAACTTATGTTTCTGAACCTCCAATATACCAGATGTCTTCAGTCTCCTTTCACTCTGAATACAAAGTGAAATTTGAAATGTCCAAATAATTGCCTGTGGAAACAACATGACAATGTTAGAATCAAGTTTAGACAAGTTTGCTCACACATGCATGCACACGCACACCATAATTTCATGTTGGTTGTTTTAGCCCTCAGTGCTTTGACAATCATACAGAGAGATAAACAGGATATAGAGCGATTATCTGCTACCACAGTTGTACAAATAATGCATTTTACACAGTTATCTTACTGTTAACATGGATATGTATTCCTTCTGAATTTGTTCAGTGTTATTTATACAGTTCTACTCATTTATTACTTTTTTTTAAGCCATGGAAATCACATTCTTTACATTTGGTCCCAAAACAAAACATCCAGTTACCTTAGTACTGTGTGTGAATACATCAGAGTTAATGTGGACTAATTTCTGCTGTGGTGCATCACGAGCTTACGAGAGCCTGCTCAGAGGAATCACATTTACAAGCCACTGTAGCCCATGTTATATGAACACAACAGCAAGAGACACAAGCAAACACTGACACAGCAACAACAGATCAACCAAAAAAACAAGGCAGTATACAGAGGGTACAAATGCACACATTATCCATTGGTGTCATCATCCATGTTTGTGCCTTTGTGTATTGCTTTTTTATATCATCTAAATGATGCTTTTTTAAATGTAATCACATTAAATGTATTGATTTGTATTTCATCATGCTGATGTTAAAGTTTCAAACAAATATTACCTGGCAGATATGCGGGAGATCAAATGCAGCACGAAGTCAAGATACACGACGAGCTGATTGTTAGAAAATATCAGCTCCTACACACAAATCAGCTGTGACGCATTTCAAATGCAGTCAGGTAAATCTCAGCCCATGATTAGGTCAAGCGTGGTGGCAGTATTTGTGGTAAACACTGTTCCGCTCTGGGGGCTAAACGTTTGTGTCAGTAAAGAATAATTACACCCTTCGACGTTGTATCTATCGTGTTAATCTCGGTCCGCAGCAGCCACTTTATTCTCTCGTTTGTTTAATAGCTCACTGGCAGCTTTATTGTTTCAAAGTGCTCGATAGCAAACCTGTAAATTCTCTGTTCAACATTTGCCCCCATGGCGTTGTGGTT
Source organism: Selene dorsalis (assembly GCA_900303245.1). Classification (NCBI taxonomy): domain Eukaryota; kingdom Metazoa; phylum Chordata; class Actinopteri; order Carangiformes; family Carangidae; genus Selene; species Selene dorsalis. The sequence goes on from OMNW01008247.1 coordinate 3,897, forward strand.
CACCGGCGCTGAATGTTGAAATAAAGCAAACAGTCATTGATCTGCAATCAAAGATCCAGGACAGGAGGTCATTTACATGTAGAGAGGGGAACCATTAGGAAGTGTGCTGCAAGGCATGTGTGCTGCTAAATTCATTTAGCAGTGGTTCACCGACACTATTGACTCACCTACACTAGGTATGTGCTTGAAAGAAATCGCTAAGCTCTGAAATATTGTGTGTAGCAGTTGTAGATGCTGTCTGTCACTAATTAGAAATGGATGTGCATGTGTGCTGTACACAACAAAGCCAAGTTAATTATCTGGGGACTGAGGACAGGATTTATACTACGGGCCTTGATTTAACGCAAAGGAATCAGATAGGAGGCAAATGGCTCTTAAAAATTAGGCACACCCACTTTTTGGCAGTTGGTCAAGTTTGCAACTGTCCCAGGAGTCCTGAGCGCTTATGCAATGTGTTGCAGCTTCTGTTAAAATTTGATGATTAAATGGGCAAATACTTCCTAGATTTGTAGACTGAGAGTGGTGCCTGTTTACTTTATTTATTCATAGCGTGAATATGAATAATTTACCGGTCAGCAGTTTTTGTCAGGGGAGAATCATCATTGTGTGTGGCAGGCTAAAGGTTTGTGATTTTTATACTTGGCAGTTTTCCACTGTATTGACAGCCGCCAGCTTCTGTCAGGGTCACATCTCTCCGTTTGCTTCGAAAGCAGTCAGCCAGTCACTTCTGAAGATGGTTTAACAGGTTATCAGAACACATATACGTATATTTTATGAATGACAAAAAATGACATCAATCATCATGAATAGATAAGTATATGAATGTAATATACATACATTTAAGTTTTTCCTGCATTTATTTGTTTTTTGTTTTCTTTCAGCATTTATTCGTTATTTATGCAGTATTTTTTCCATTTATTAATGTATTTATTTCTATATTCCTACATTTATTTCAGGCGGTCCTACCTCAGTGTATAAATAGATTGTTAATAGTGACTGATTTGATGGATCTACTGTTGCCTGGTGCATGTTGAATGGCACACTGGAACTTTATCTTTAGTTCACTGTTAGTCATTCAACTAAACTGACATTGATCAATTTAATTCAGTTTTATTTATATAGTGCCAAAGCCAAGGCACTTCACAGAGTACCCTCACAATGCCATAGAGAGAAGTAACACAAGTAAGAACTGTTTTAACAGGAAGAAACACCCGACATCCTGAGTGTCTGTCTCAGGTTGGGCGGCCATCTGCCAGCTGAGCTGAGAGGAGAGAAATGGGGAGAGAGGAGAAATTGACCATGGACAGCAGCATTCAAACACTTTCAACCTGGTTGTTATAATAGTATAATGACAATAGTAATAATAGTGGTAATTGATAATAATATGAGGTCATATTTGCATTTCTTCTGAATGTGAGCTGGTTTCAGTCCTTCTGTTTGCCTCTCTGTGCTCACATAGTCTGTATTTGAACACAACCAGATTCACAGGGCACACACAACCCATTAAGACTGTGTGTTAATCAGCAGTCACGTCCGCGCCATTTTCAAGCTGCTGCTCTGCTGCTAAAATCCTAATTTTATAACATCATTTATATCACTGTCTGGCAAAATCAACAAACCCATAACTTAAAAACAACAGCTGTGCTGTGACATCGGGTTTATTCACTTTTAAAATGAAAGTTGTGTGTGTCAGATGCTGTGCAGACTGACTGATATACAAATGCAGAAATAAATTAATAAGTACATAAAGGTTGAAATACATATAAAGATAAAAAAGAAAAAAGATACATACAAAGATAAAACAGAGAAATAACCATTTCATTACCATGTAATGTATTTATTTTGTGTTTATTAATATTCATATAGTTGATTAATATTAACTTTGGCCATTGTAATGTGTGTATATATGTTCACAAATATGGGCGATTCAGATTAAAGTTAAATCTCACCTCATATGGCTTCACACTCAACTTAATCCTTACCAACCCAGTGCTCCCTTGTTAAGTGACATTTGTGAAAACAGACAGTGAAACAATTTCCTTTTCCCTCCTTTCCCTCTTTTCCTCAGTACTGTAAGTGCCCACTCTGCTACACCAAGTCAAGGTCAATTGAGTTCTCCAGTCTGTTATCAGTGTGGTTTTTGATGGAGAGGTGCAGATAACAGGGTAGTCTGAAAAGGTGGAAGGAAACAGAAGATGGAGATCAAGAACTGCTGGTTCTGAAATAATTATTGCACCCCCTCCTCATAGCAACAGATTTATTTCTAACCTTTAACATACCATATAGCTTTCGACACACTCAGCTGCTCTCAAAGTGGTTAGCAGCAGGATGGATTTAATGGACTATTGGTTTGGAAATAGCTCGGAGTGTTTTTGCAGAAAAGTAAATATGGATTTGAAATACTTGCTGTCCTTTCTTGGTTTGATTTTGCTGAGAGGATTGTGACTTATTGACAAAAGAGTAAGAGAATTGTTGGGTTTAAACTCAAAACAGTATATCTTGGAAACGTAGAGCTTCTCTGGCCTCTGAAGCTCGTGACATTGGCTACCTCTGAAAGAATTCCTGATAGCATGTCTTCCAGATGTAAGTACTTGTTGCCAGCTTCACAGAGGAGAAATCAGCGCTGCCAAACTGGCAGACATGGCCTGTTGCAAGGCCTTGACTAGGCTGAATAAGGGGGTGTTAGATGACAGTCACCTTGTCTCTGAGCCATGACCCTGAATGTTTGATCATCTCTGTCGTTTTCTACAATAGCTGTTAGATCTCTTACCATTTTTAAAATCAGGCCTTGGATGAAGGTCATTGTCACCAGTATAGCCAGGTGACAATGTCAATTACTCAAGCATTAACACTGTACGTAAATAAAGTCTAGCCTTGATTTTAATGGCTTGTACGAAGAAATACTGTATTTTTAGTGTTGCTCTGATCTTCAGTTTATGTGTGTTACATGAAAAAACCAACAAACAAACAAACAAACAAAAAAGGAAAATGGATGTTGCCTGCTTGTTTACAACCACCCCAATAAACAGACACTCACGCACAGACATACACACTGTAATCAGGTCCTGCCTCGGTTGATGGGATCATCACTAAAAAGTATACCGACAACACTTTGACGGGCCTAGATCTAACCAGGCCTTTTTCCCATCAAGGCACGATTATGTGACTAGCCCCAAGTTACAAGCAATAAAAGAAATGTCTCTTTTTTATTACATCTCCCAATCGTGAACAATGGAACGTTTGCCTCTGAGCCATTTATTCAGCTCTGATGTATGATTAGCACAGGGCAAATCAATACCATGTTGGATGATCCTAACGGAAAAGTACTGTGATTTCCCCTCCGTCACAGGGCCAAGCGCTGATATTTGTCTGTCAGCAGTGACATGCTATCTCTGGCAGGGGCACTGGGGCCAAAACACAGGTATTGATCCTGTCAACATTGATGACCCTAATGGTATGGAGGATGAGGGAAACTGCCTGCTGCTGGAAATGTAATGCACCGCATGGAACGGCCTCCTGCGCCATTGGGGGGGGAACAAGATGTTTATCTGCTTTTATGGTGAATTACTCCAAAGATCCACAGTGAACACCGTGCAAAGTGAATACGCTAACAAGGATAAACTTGATTGACCATTGGTTGAACACAACATCGTTTTCTGCATTGGCAAACTACTCTTGCTCTTGTTTTGACAGGATCACACATAAGACTTGATCTTTAGTTGGATATCCTCCACAGTTTTGTTCATTAACAAATAAGTTAAAGTTAGAGTTTTGTGTAGTTTTTCCATGGTTGCGTTTTTCCTTTCATCCTTTGCTGCACCAATGTGGAACATAAGGGTTACATGAATACATCTCTGTGTATGTTTGTCCACTGAGACCACGGGTACAGCTACATATGTTCTGCTTGGGATGTAGTTGTGTGAATGCAATGTGATTTACATGCATTTTTGTACTCCACTTGTTCATTGTTCAGTGAAGGCCAGGCCATTATGAAACAGGATTGTCACAATCTGACTTGGCTCAGAATAAACTGACATAAACTGGCAGCTAACTAGAAAGTCAAACATACTGTGCTGTGCTGGATTCTTGTGTTGTTATACCAGGTGCTGCTGAATTCTCCAAAGGGAGGTGTATAGGAAGCATCAGAGATATTTTTCGGGATGTTGGCAGACTCTTGGATGTGTTGCATGTTTTTTTTATATGCATATTGATTTTCAGCAGCTTTAATTTGTGAAAAACAAAGCGTTTAAGCAACCTTTATCAAAAAGCTGGCAGCTGGACTCCAGAGTTATGTTTTACCCCAACCTCATACACACACCACACACCTCCCATCTTGTGTTCATAATTGAATTGCATGGAAAAAAAGTCTGGCTAAACAGTTAATCCACTAGTTTGGCATAACTCGGCAGAAAAATATGAAAATGGGTGTAATGAACATGACCTGCCTTCAGGACCCATGTGCCTTTCGTCTTAGGAATCAAAACCCAACATAGAGGAGTCTAATTACTTAAAACGGTTGGCTTGTTGACCATTAACTTTCCAGCAAGTGTGTTTGTGTGTGTGTATGTAGAGGAGGCTGGAATGGTGACAAGCGCAAACAGTATAGCTCTATTGTTGTGCACGTGCAGTACATGTGTGTATGTGTGCCTGTACATGCCCATGTGTGTGTATATGTGTGTGTCTGTGTGTGTGTATAGTCTGTGCCCCTGGCTAAACCTCTTCAGATCTTTTCTTGTTTATGAGTTTCCCTTCCTAGATGGAGGCCCCAGGAATATGCTGGGGGCTATACAGACACCGAGGAGTGGGAGGAACACTTTATTTATTCATTGTCAAGAATTATCACTGAGCATTAATATCAATGCAGTCAAAGGGTGCTATCCTCGATCTGCTAATAGCATGGGAAATGACTGGTGAATTGTAAATTCCAAAGCATGATTCTGACTTATGGCCAAAATATTTGTATTGAATCTGTGTGCAGCAGCTGGACCTCTGGTATGGTCACTCTCATGGTCACCTGAGACTGAACGTGGTCAAAACTGTGGAGATGATAGTGCACTTCAGAAGGAACCTCCTTCCCCCGTGGTACAGTACTCCAGGTTTCTGGAATCAAGCACCTCCCAGGACCCGTAATGGGTATCCAACGACAACTGAGTCATTGCAAAGGCCCAGTGAAGGCCAGATGGTGCTATCTGTGTCAGTCCAGGAAGTTCAAACCGTGCCTTAAGATCTGCTGATGCAGCTCTACTCTGCAACCACTGAATCTGTCCTCTGCACACCCATAACTGTCTGATTTGGCTCTGCTGCTAAAACAAGTAAAGACAACAATAGACAATCAAGACAGCAGACGAGATCACCTTTGACCTGCTGAAAATCTAGGTCTTTTAACCCTCCAGAAAGGAAGAGGGGAAGGAAATACCAGTGCAGATCCCTCACACCCTAGACAAGACCTCTTGCCGTTTGGTTGGTTCTACTTTGTGCACCAAAACAGATACAGATAATCAGTCATGTAAGGTACCACTTACACATCTTTCTTTAGCTTGTTTTCCTTGCTTTGCTTAAGTTCATGTGTATCTTCCTGCACATTTATATGATTAGTGTAAGTAGCCTACATTGAGCCAAATCAGTCAAATTCTATGAATGCCAGTAAATCAGATTCTGAAATAATGCATAACAGTGTGTAACTGACATTGAATAGATTTTAGTAGAACAGTTTAAACCTTTAATGCCAAATACAGACAGGAAATAAAAATCCAAAACTTGCTTTGGTGGTTTATAACATGGCAAGTTTACTCCTAGATGCTTTCAGTAAGACACCAAACTTCATCTGGGACCTTAACAATTGGGGAAGAAAAAGTCCTATTTTATATGTCAGTCATTCATTTAGTCAGTTCCTAAGTCTGAACCCGGGTTGTGCCATTATATTTTTCAACTTCATTAGCTGTCTTCCCCGGACAATACAAATTATATTATCATGTTTGGAAGTCATCACACCTGTTATTCCAGCTCCTCAAGTTTTCAAGGAAAAGCCATCATTGAGGTTAAGACACAGTACACAACACAGAGCACAATGCCATCAGATAACTTGTCAGTCACGGACAGCTGAAAAAGGCACATACACACAGATGCACACACTAAGATGTGCCAACACATACTGAGTGCTTCTGGATAGAAACAGAGAGTGACAGTGATAGAATTTACTGTGATGTTATCAGCAAAGCAGCCATCACAGCTTTGGCAGATTGGAAGGCCATCAGGACCCATCTCCCTGGCTCTGATCAGTGTTCGCATCCTGACATCAGCCTGCGATGTTAACTCCAGGCCCTGAAAGGGGGCTATGAACCATGATCAGCGATATCAAGCCACCAGAAATAGAAATCCATTTTCCTGCCTGGAGGAGAGGGGGCAGGGGAGGGTGGGGTGAAATATCAGTGGCCTCCTGGTCTGGTCTGGTCGGGTCTTAGTTGGGTGTCTGTCTCTCTCCGTCTGCTTCACCACGCAAGGCCCTTCAGCTGTTTTTCCCTC
>OMNW01008248.1:0-11246 GCA_900303245.1 Selene dorsalis
GGCAGAGGCTGCTTCAGCATGCTTCAGCCCCACCCACCGTGATCTCGTAAGAGTGACGCCCACGTGCTTGACGTCTTAGTGTTTTGAAGCCAGATCTCACGAGCTGATGGGAGTAGTGTGACATACTGGGCCCACACCCCTCATATACCCTTACTGGAATTTACAGGCCGTTCTCAGAAAGTACTGAGTGATGTCACATGATTCGCTGCTCATGTCTACAGCAGTGGAGCAGCGGACAGAGAGGTGCTACGGAACGAAAATAAGATTACTGTAACTCAACATTTACACACGGCCATCAGAGGTGATGGTCTGAACTGAAGAAGAGTACAGTTCAAGGCCAATGCACACAAAACTCCCAAACTCCTTACAGCACGAGGGGCCATTAATATGTAAATGATTCATTTAAAGAGGACACTAAATCTCTCCTGGTTTCAGTGATCTTCTCAGCTGCCCATTATTCTTGGAAAGCAGCCCATTATCTGAGAGTATTAATGAGGGATCGGGCTTCAGGTGTATGCTAATGCTGCATAACATTTTGCAAATTAAAATGACTAAGCTCTCAGAGGTTATTAAAATACTTCGCCGCCAGTTCGATTTCAGTGCATTTTATATAATTCACCACGTTTCCTACAAAATTGCCCCAGTGGGACTGAGACAGAGCGCCGGGCTTTGTTTGTGTGTATATATATATATTTTGTTGCAAATCTGTGGACTGAAAAAAAAAAAAGAAAAGAAAAAAAAAAACCAGACAGAAAAAAGCAAAAGTTGCACAAATGGTGATGATTTAACTCAGTGGCTTCTGCTGCACAACGGAGGGAAAAAACAGTATTTCCTCATATCAAGTTCTAGTGTAACAAGAGTCTGGCGGAGCACACGTCTCTCTCTCTCTCTCTCCCTCTCTCTCTCTCTCTCTCTCTCAGCCTCCTCAGCCTCTTTTCCGGCAACATGTCGAACTGTCACGGGCATCGACGCAGTCAAGAGTTCAATGGTCAGCACAAAGCAGGCTTACTGTCATTAAGCACACACACCCTTGTCCCCTGTGGTCACATGGATGAAGTTGACAACAGCAAGTGCAAGAAGCCTTTAACTCGGTCAGTGGTAAGACTCATCCCAGCACTTAAATAGCACACGCTCAGCTTTCTGGTTAACGTCTAATAACTCTCTCTCTCTTTATGTATATATATATACACTGTATAGGTGCCATGTTAGCTGCATCTTTAGTAGCATTAAATAGAAAATATTCAGCTTCATTTATCAAAACAAAGATGTCTGACAGCATTAACAAAACAAAGCAGGTGAATATATTCATGTGCTCTGGAGAATAAGACTCTATAGAGCTTATAGTCCATGAATGATTCATATAACAAGACTGTAAGTAAAAAAAAAGAGCAGTGACTAATGACTTATTGATGGGCTGGAAGTTTACTAATGCAGTAAATCGGGCTGCACTCGTCTCACAGCCAACTAGTAAACATTACCTATGGTTAAATAAACAAACTCACTGTGACATGCCATTAGTTGTGGGTTTCAGTGGAGGATCAAATGGGTAATTATTCATGTGCACAGCAGCCTGCACCTACTTTGAATAACTGTTTCCAATAGACGAGAGGTTTTCTTTCTCTCCCTCTGATTAAACTGATCTCAGACCTGCAGAAAACTGATCCAGAGAGAAACATCTCCAGGTGTTGTTTTCAAAATTAAAACCCACAAAAGCGTGGTTCTATAGAGCGGAGAGTGCAGCTTTTCTTGTTGTTGTTGTTGTTGTTGTTGTTGTTGTAAGTGCGGACACTGGCTCTCTCCATCACACTTGACTGCGCAGATCAAAGCGTGGATATCTGTCACTGCTTTACCATACTCCTCCATCTCTGGGACTATTGTTGGCGCAACTGGAGCCGCTCACTCCTCGCGTGGACCAGATCTTCACGTCAATTCACTTTTCTAAGCCCGCATGCATTATGAGGATTCAACGCAAAAAAGGGGGAGAAAACTGGCGTCTGCGGGGAGAAAGAGTAGATCAATAAAAGACAAGAGCTACTCACCAGAAACGTATAGCTTTGGCTCGGTGACAAACCTACGGAGGCATTGGGTCTGGATGTAGCATTTCCACTGGCATTTCTCACTCGCTTCATTTGATGAACACACATCCTTAGCAATAAGAAAAGTGCGCGCGCCGGCTCCCCTCGCGCTCCTCAACGCCTTTAAGAAAGTGTGAAAAGCGCCGTTTCACCGCATTTCGCTTCTCTCGCTCTTCATCTATCAAACTTTCCGGACGAGGCTCGCTCTGAAAAGGGGGCCGTCCGTAGCAGACTTTACTACTGCTGGAGTGCTGCTGAGCCTGGACTGTGTACACACGTGACCCTCCCCCACTGTCTCCTCGCTCCACTCTCTGCTGCCGCCGCTCCATGGTCGCGAGGCCCGAATGGCCGGTTCTGTGCTCTGATTGGACGGAGGGCAGGGAGGTGGGGTCCGAGGGGGAACACACACACACACACACACACACACACACACTCTGAAAGTCAAACCCTGCCTTCTTTAGAATTGGATGTTCCCCAGCAAACTCTTGTGAAGCAATCAAATATAACAGTGCTGAGTGAGTCATATATCACATCATATCATATCATATCATATCATATCATATCATATCATATCATATCATATCATATCATATCACATCACATCACATCACATCACATCACATCATATCATATCATATATCACATCATATCATGTCATGTCATGTCATATCATTTTTTTTGTTCTCATAATTTTCCATTTTTTTCCAGATAAAAATATTGTGTTTATAGTTCATCATGATTAGTTGCAAATGAAGCTAACATTTTCTGTTTGTTCAAAACGTACCATAAGGGGATATTTTTCAAGTGTTTAATAATGGACAAATATGCTTTCTTCATGTAAACATAACTTTATAATACATTAACCAAAAAACAATGTCAAATGGTTGGCAACTCAGCGGTAGACAGTGAAATCCATGTACGTGTATGGATGCTATATTTCCACTTTTTAGCTCCACTGATGAAGTGAGAGACAAAGAGTTTATGTCCCAGAGTGCAGCATGTTGATGTCTAATGTGCCTTCAGAATCATGGCTCCATTACTCACTACACTGGGCCCCTCCCACCTGGGCTGTATTTTATCATCTCACCAGAACCTGAAACAACACACCCCCAGCAAAGCAGACCTCTTGTTTTAACACGGGGCCTGTTTTGTGTGAACGCCTGCTGATCATAACCTAACTGAAGCCGTATCTCTAACCACAGCGTGGAGCGCTACAGAAAACACATATGAGAAAACATGGAAAAACACAAACACACTGTGTCAGGCTAAAAGTCACTATTTTTTCATTTTGCACGATGACAAACAAATCAGTCGAGGAGCAGCCACAGTGTGGAGATGAGTTTGTGCTCATGTAGATCAGCTGTGCAAAGGTAGTAGGTGGATGTGCTGCAATAAACATGGTGTATTAGAATGATGAAATGCCTTTGTGTTGTTCTGCGAAATGGAGTCTTTCACAAATCAGCTGAAGTTTGCTAAGAAGATTATGGCTTATGATGTAAATTCTTCATAGTTTATGACACATATCATAATCCTGACATGGAGAAGTGTGTGGCACAGCAGATGTTTCAAAGCCTCTTGTTTGAACAGAAGCCGATTTCACCGTGGACCACTCGCATACGAGATAATGAGCCAAGTTAGTTCAGAACTCCAGTGGGTTTTTACCACTGAGCCCAGTGACTGTTCAGTGTTTTATGACCAAATGCTCATATTCATTTTCTAGTTTCTTGCTTTTTCGTTGCAGTCTGTGATCATATTGCATTTTAACAACCCCAATGAATTACAATAATTTCGGGGTGTCACAGCAATAAATAATCCTTACTGTATTTCCACAGCTTTATAGGTGCCAATACGTCATATAGAGATAACAAGTAATGTCACGTTCAGTTTTATTGCAGTTGTCAGTGGCAACCAATAAAAACCTTATGTGATCATCGCTAAGCTTTATCCACACGCCAGAGATAAGCAGTGCACATGCAGCATATAACATCAGGTCTTAATCAGTGCTTCCCTGTGTACAGATCCGTCTCTTAATTTCCTGCTCAGCACCTGATGGTGAAGGAGGAACAGGGCGACAAAGCCCTGGAGTGAAACCCTGAAGGTTCCACAGTGTAAAAAAACAACGACAACAAAAAACCTGGAGACGCATTTTTCATTAAACTCTGAAGGATTGTCTCTGTGACACTTTAGCTCTCCATGCAGTAATGGATTTTTTCTAGGCCAGCAATAAAAATGAAAAACAGTACTGAAAGATTGCTGGAATGCACAGTTTCAAAAACAAAATGGCTCAGCGAGCACACTGGGGCTTGTGAATGCGTGAGAGAGGTCCATAAGTCATTCTGAATGGAATAATTTAAGGAAAAAAAAAAAGATTCACTGATCTTAGACTGGACCAGACCGGAGGTACCTATCTGCAAACAGAGAAATTGGAAGTTTGAGATTATAATGTCCAGTCTGATCACCGACTGTGCAGGAAACTGTGAGTGAGACTTCTCCTTGGCTGCAGCTATCACTGAATCTAAAGAGACGTAAACTCTTTCCTCTTGCATGTGCTATAGCCATCACTTATGCAAGAGGGAGTGAGTCTGGAGAGAGTCTTAAATGTTAAGTGCTACACAGAAGAAAGCCATGGTTAAAGAATGGTGTCTCCAGCAAAGGGGAGAGAAGATAGTAGCTAGTGAATATAGTGATGATGATGAAACATCAGATATAGATGGATAGATTTAAAAAAATACAGAAAACTCCAGATCTGAGTATGATCAATGCGCAATAAGAGCTTTAAAAGTAAGAGTAGCTGTGGTAAGGGCTCCTTTATAAGTGTAGCAATTTGGCATTAGCTTGGCTTTGACGACACAGTATTGTAGCTTTTAATGCAAGATAAAAGACAGAGACGCAGAGGAGGCAAGTCAGATGACAAAACAGCAGCAAATAGCAGTTTGATGACCAGATGGAAAATCACTGCAGAGCAAGCGAAGTGTCTCTTTGAGTCGCCATAAAGTGAAGATTTTCCTTGTTCCTGGGCAGCCTGCCTTGATCTCTGTCTTTTATCTCTGCTCCTCAGCTAATTGAGGTGTGGCAGTGGAACAGAGCACTCAGGTCTCTGCTCCCCGTGGAAGCATCACCCTGGAGACGGAGATTAAAATTGCTCCTGTAATTTCATTGTTGACGGTGTTTACTTAGCCGAAAAGACGCTTTAAATCCATCACCATTCGAAACGTAGACTACAAACTGCTCATTTATGCATAATGTGAGTCATTCTGCCTAAGTAATGGATTTTTTATGAACAGTTTCCACTATTACACCCTTGAAAAAACAAACAACACAGTGTACCTAAGATGTATCTTGTTTTTGTCATGGAGCTACATTTAATGTTGCAGGAGACACATTTTTCTGGGATGAAAAATATTTTGCGTCTGTTTCATTAGAGAACAAAAATGAAGATGATTTGAAATAAACATAAACTCTTCAGTGTCAGAGTGAAACACTTGTGTGTGAAGGCTGGGTGTTAATGCAATAATCCCTCACATACAATCTTCAGTTCCACAACATTAGTCCGATTAATGCTGTAGCTATATGCTTATGCATAGCTGAGCGTTTCCTTCATCTTGTAAAACATGTGCAAGCTTGTTATCTGTTCTGCCCGAAGCAGCCTCCTCTTTGGTGACACATTATATGAATCAAAGATCGTATCACCACCAGTCTACAAACGTATTCAGGTAGCTTTTATGTGCTTTGAGATATTTTCAGGAAGCTTTTTGTTTATAAGTGATAAATTGCTGTTGCCTATGTGATGATTTTAATTCTTTATGGCATGTTAAAACAGGAGGGAAATGATTATCGAGGCTGATTTGCATGTGAGTGTGTGTGAGGTGATTAAAGCTGCAACGGAGGAGAAAGTGAGTGAAGTGTCAGGGGCCGAGTGGACTGTGGGTCTGTGGACTAAATCACAGTTTATCCCCAATCAAGCTCTGAAATCTGTTCCTATTTTTGGAAGCCGCGGCATCACTGTAAAGCTCCGGTCTGCATTTACTTTCCCCTAAAGACTTTAGGGTGCATGACGACATATGGCTTGTTTACAAATGAAAGTCTATGCTTGGCCTCAGTCAGCCCCGGATGCATGTCAGCTGTTTGCACAGTCACTTTGGCACCAGATGGTCACAAACACGTAATGTGAGTCTAATAATAATGATTTAACCAAAGTGTCTGCGGGCATATGGAAATTCTGAAATATTTCACCTGACTGTGACAGATGATGTCAGAAAAACACACTTCCGTGCAAGTGTGTGTTTTTATATGGAGATTTAACATGTGCAAACACATACACGTACGAAACAGTGAATGCTGGTGCACATGCCTTTAAGCTCAGAGGCCTGGGAGTGCACATTAAGCTCATTAAGTCTGTGGTGGAGATTATAGTGTGTTGCAGCCCAGGCACCAGCATCCAGTGTCCCCTCATTTTCAGTTGGCAGGGAGGGGGTGGATGGATGAGGGTGAAAGAGTTCCTTTTTTATCAAAACATCACAAGTTGTTCACCGCGTCATTAATATTCTAATTAAAGAAAGTCACTTAATAACAATATATAATGCGATCACACACACCTACGCTATGAGCTCACAGATATGTGTCAGGGCTGGGGAGCAGAGCTGAGCCACAGCGAGCTCCCGTGATAGTAGATAACAAGTTTATAATATAAACATCAGCGCAAACCCTGCAGCTTGTTTTTGTTTTGGCACCACACTGAGGTCTGTCATCCTGTCAGACGCCTTCCTGGTTAAAGGCTTCCCATGTGGCAAGATGTGTTTGTCACCAGGCCTGGTAGGGGAGGAAGTGTGTGTGCGTGTGAACCATTCAGTGTGGTAATATAAATATGAACATGAATAGATAACAGTTATTAAATAGTTTGAAAGGTGAACTGAGTAGATGAGAGTATGTAAGTGATGGTATTGCTGCAGAACAGGGGTAGAATAGCAGTGGCGCCTGGATTAATATAACACTACGTAAGCCTAAGCTGGTGCCTGTGTGTGTTTTCCTGCTGGGACAAATGATGCTTTGGAAAGATTTTTTGATGATGAATTTTGATATTCCCCTCCCATCTGTCTGTCTCCTACCATTTCCCTGAGAGATTCATTAACCTTTGGGCTTTGCAAGTCGAATAAAGTCATGAGCAGTAGTGTGTTTTCCCTTTTTTTTTGTTCTGGCCAATAGTCCTCCTCTTTGTTTGTGCTGAAATGAGCAGTATGACTTGGCAGAGGATGGCAAAGAGCACATCTGCTAAAATGGAGTAGCTCCTCGTAGTCAAGCTGGTGTTGAAAGGATCGTTTTGGGAAACTTCCAAAACTAATGCTACTGCTATAATTCATACAGAACCTGTTAAGTAAGTCGATGAAGGTGTGTGCACGCACGCACACACAAACACACAAACATTATGAAGTAAAAATTTAATATATTAGCTCAATGCATGTAGAGTACAGTGATTGCAACTAAACATCCAATTGCAGAAATTGTTTAATAATGCTCCTCCTCCCTGTGGTGTGCCTCAGGGCTCCATTATGGGCCCCATTCATTCCATCTGGTTCATATAGTGAATCTCCCAGAACCATTAAAATGTTTCTATAATTACTGCCGTATGGATGATGTCAATCTGCACTTTTCGTATAGTTTTTACATGAGAATTCACTGATGATAAAAGACAAATGTCCTGGAACGTAATTAGGATAAAACTACAACTTCCACTTTTATCACAAAGTTTGTTTCCTCTAACCTCTGACCTTTACCTCCATGTCAAATGAGTTACTTTTGATTTCTTGGACATTAACTGACATTTAGTGGTTTTCTAACTGCACCTCAACAGTCACACTCAACAAACTGCAGAACATTATTTTCCAGTTGTCTGTCTATATGTATGTCCCATTTTTTTGGACACAGTATCATGGGAATGCTTTGAAGGACTCCTTAAAACTTGGCTCAAATATTCATTAGGATTCAAGGACGAACTAAAATGTCAAAGGTCGAGGTGGTGGTGGCCTGGTGACCTCACAAAACAAAGTTTTAGTTTTGTAAAGGCAATATCTCCAGAACTACTCAAAGGAAGGCTTTCAAATTTTACATACATGTCCAAACTTATTAGAATTTCATGGTCAAAGGTCAAAGTTCGCAGTGAATGTGAGAGCATTTTTTAGCCATTAATCAAGACTCCACATGGCAAGTATGACAATTTTTCTCACAAATGATTAATATTTTACGTAATTGTGGACAAAGAGGGAGGTAACCTGAACTAGTCTGAGTGGCAGAGGCAATAACCGTAAAGCAGTAATTGTAATTTTGCCCACTCACACACTGATGACAGAAAAATACCAAACTGACCATGAGCAATAATTTAGGCTCCATGCCCAAGGACACTTTACCACATGGACAAGAAGAGCTGGAGATGTTTATCAAAAAGTACTGTATGAACAAACATACTTTAAAATGTTACTTACTAACTCAGTGTGTTTTCATTGGTGAGCATTCCCACAAACACAGTGTAACTCAAGTCTTACTCTTGCGTAAATCAGGAGTGACCCGGTGACATTCAGATCCAATGCTATGCTGCAGTACATAGCTGCAGAGAGGCCTGAGTAGCTGAGTAACATTCCTGGGGTTAAGGTTAGGGGTGAAGTGAACGGGACAGGTAATATTTTGGTAGTGGGTGAGTTTAAAAAGGGGGATGCAGGCTCAGTGAGGTGGTGAAAAAAAACATGCAGACAGGTTTTCACCCACCGCTCTGTTACTAGCCTGTCCCTGACGACAGAATGAGCGCTGACCTCGGGTCAGCCTTGTAATGTATCCTTTTCAATAACATCCACCTCAGCCTGATGCTTAAACAGTAGTTTTATGGCACGCTCCTCGGATTTTCTTTGTCTCTCAAGGGAAATTTATTTGTTGCCTTTTGTCACAGAATCGCAGTCCAAATCAGGTCAGCTGGAAGCATGAAGCTTTAAGTGTAAACACAATCCAGGACACTGATGGTGACCTCCATTAGGAATGTGAGTGTTTTAGCCTCCAAATCATGCGCTCTGTCTCTCACTGGCAAATTGATGATAACCGTGATGTGGTGGATCACCTAGATGCACTCATAAGCTTTGTCATTATCATTATTTGGAGTGTTGTGCTCTTCACAGCCATATTTCCATGTTTTGGGCTGGTTACGGGAAACTAAACATCTCTCTGTGTCACAGTGAAAGGCTCATTTACGGAACCGTATCGGTGGATTTTATTTAATCAAGTGGCAGGAAGAATATAACACACAAAAAAACACTTTAAAATCAAACAGATTATATGTGTTAAGAACATTTTCACAAAGCATATCCACTGAATGACACAATGGCAGTACAATGATTTCATGGCGGCCTGCTTATAAACACAATCACACTGCATAGCGCATGTGGGTAAAGTCACATTAAACTCTATAGTCCTTCTCAGCTGTTTGCTTTTTATTAGGGCTGCTGAGTCTGGGGAGACCATGCAAATCCTCTTGCACCTAATCTAGTTAAGAATTTATTGAGGAGTTTAAATGCTTTTATTGTACAACAGCCCTGTTGTTATTTTTTTTTAACATTTGAGAAAAAAAAAAAGTCCTCATGACATCTTTCCTTTTTTTCATTGTTTTTCTGAGAGGGACACAGAAAACCGGTTGGGCAGCAGGGGATTCAGTGAGGGCCCCCCATTACTCCCACCTCATGGGCCCCCTGCTCCATTCTGCAGTGGCCGTAAGCCAAGATTATTCCGCTGTTTGGTTCTACCAGATGCGGCAGCGCCACTGGATGGGCACTGTCTGGCCCTGATGAGCAGATCTAAGGGGGATTAGTGGGTTGTTGTGGTGGATCGGCAAGAACAGTGGGAGGCTGTCCACACACAGCTGTGTGTTTGTGTGTTTCATAATGCTCTGGCCTCTGGCCTGTCTCTGGCTTTGGCTCCAGCCCTGCACCACCTTTCCCTCCCACTGACCTCACAGTTCAGGGAGCTCTCGGACTGCAGACAGCAGGAACTCTGAAATTTCTGGAACGGCATGAAAGCTTTCAAAGAAACATGAGTCTCCCTGAAGGGCTGTGAGAGAGAAGTGCTCAGACAGACACCACATCATCTAAAAGTGTTGGATTTTTTTTTTCAGTGGCTGCAATTATTTGGGATTTACACAGCATCACAAACATTTCATAAAACCCATTCAATCACTGCTTTACTTCATTATATCATTAATGAAAGGTATATTTTCTGAACAACAAGTCAGTGTCATTTGTGGCTGTGAATAAAAAAAAATCCACTCACACAGAAAGAAATCCTTGTTTGGGCCAAAGTGCTTTTCCACAAGCTGGTACCCCCACTGGTGCAGACAATTGCCTCTGTGCAGGTGATACTGCCAAGTTGTGTTTATGTCCTTTCAGGGACTGTGTAGTCATATTTCAAGTCCTCATAGCAGCCACTATTAAACTGGTGACAGTTTCTATTTATGGAAAACAATCCTCACGGACAAAGAGTTGGTGGAAAATGTCAGATCATGAATGTCTCGTGGAAAGTAATGTATTAGTAAAGCATTTACAAAATAATAAAATAAAATATAATAAATACTCGATAGATATTGCCCTTGAGAGTGTTTTTAAACACAGTACATTCATCATTAGATTTATAAGTATTGGAAAGCAGCATTATACAAATAAGTCATGTCATCCTAGAAAAGTGATGAAAAGGTCTTTCATTTTGTAGATAAAATAATGCTCTCACATTTGTGGTATGTGAAGTGGAAATATTTTTCATAGATTTGATCTGACCTTGACTTTTAAACTTGACCAAATAAGGCTACTTTACAAAAAGATAATTAAGTTCAGGAAACATGAAGCAGCTCTGAACCTGCTGGTAATATAGCGCTCCTGTATCTTTGATTTCAGCCACTATTTATCATGAGGCTACAGGCGCAATGATGAGGAAATAAAAAAAACAAAAAACAGCAGAAACATCAGTTATAACATGTCTGATCCCTTCTCATTGTTGACCCAGATTTTTGTTTTTTGGTGTGGGCCACGTTGTTTTCTTCACCCTTTTCTCTCTAAACACTTTTCCTAAAAGACTTTCACAATAAATCGCAGAGCGGAGCGGTCAGGAGAAATTGCTGTCCTCCCAAACCCTTTTTTTTCTCTCTTT
>OMNW01008248.1:11337-21876 GCA_900303245.1 Selene dorsalis
ACAACATTGCTAACAACTGTTTGGATTCAGTGTCCCTTTCCTCTCACTCTCTGTGTGTGTCTGTGTGTTTGATGTTGTGGTTTTGGCTGTCCTCTAAAGCATTCATTTCAGAGTGGTTACTTTGGGCCTCATTTTGACTCACTGGCTGTCTGCCTACACCCTGTGGTCTACCATCCACTACAACAACTGCCTGTGTGTGTATGTGTGTGCATGTACAGTATTTCATTTTGCAGCACTGTACTGTACATTTCACAATAAACTGTCTCTCCTATATACTGTATGTTGTTATATCTGCAGAATGGACTTGTTAAGTCTGAAAAGGTGGAATCATAAAGAAGAGCTCCTGGCCGACAGCCAGCGCAGCAGCCAGCCTCCAATCAGCTGATGTTTTTCAGCTTCATCCAAAAGCATAGAGAATATTGCAGTCATCTCATCATAAGCCTATTAATGAGAGGATAAGGAGCATACACAGAACATGCTCATTACTTTTTCATGGATTCTGATAAACCTGCATTGTACCTGCAAGACGAGGCTCTGATACACAGGGGAAAATAACGACAGTATAAAAAACTGTATACTTGCTTAGTGTCTTGCAGCACATGTAAAGTGAATATGTTTGTTTTCTAATGCAAGTGCATCATCTGCTGTTAAAATTTGCTATGCTATAGTTTGTATTTTATGCTATTTCTCAGATTGCATTTGGCTGACACAGTACCAAATGAAATGATTTAAAACAGATTAGAGGAGACAAAGCAGAGTTTTTATTATCTAACATGCATACTTATTATTTTTCTAAGAAGAATCCTCTTTGACAGAGACAAGCCTTGTTTCAGATCTGTAGTGTTTGTTATGCATTTGCATTGCCTGAGGGGAGCTCAGGCCTGTTGCCTCTGAAGCCATTTTTAGAATAAGTGAACCAGAGACAGACAGGAACTGTGTGGGGAATAATTGGAGAAGTAAAAAGAAAGTGAAGAAGTGTCAGGAGATCTCTGAATCAAGGAAAAAAGAAGAGGTCTGGACTTTAGTGTTTATAACTCTGGGTCTGCACATGGCGTTTGTCTCTGAGGCTGTTGAAGCTCTCTGAGTGTGGAGAATTGAATTGGTGTGGATGTTTGTACAAGGGAAGGGAAGACAGCAGGAGAGGAAATGCTAATGATCTTTATGGGCAATAAACTGGACATATATCTTCTGCTCGATATATCGCATGACCTTTGGGGTGATTTAGTTACACTCAAGAATCAGACTGAGCGTCTGGGGAGTTCTGACGTCAAAAGGTCCTTTTGAGTTCTAGCGATGCAGAGATGAGAAAACACAGAGGTAGAAAAGCCATCGCCCAGGATGCACTATCTAGTCTTGATCTATTCTTTCCTTCAGGAACCAAAGCCTCTCTGCTTCACATCAGTCATCAAACTCATGTCCTAACTTCCACCTTCATTTACACACAAATTTCGTAGTCAGCACACATCCAGGTCTGTGTCATATGCTGTAACACAATCGATCTTTGTGGAATCTCCTGGTCATTGACCTGTGTGTGTGTCTGAGTGTGTTGAAACATTTAAAGCCCTCAATGTGTTCTACTTTCTGATCAAAGAAGGGGAGACTTAAAGGTATGGCACGGTTGGTGGCACCTTCACGGCGGATATATGTACCTCCCGCTGCAGCTCTTAATGGAGCAGAACACCCCCACCTTTCTCATTTTACTCCTTCACCTCCCATAAGCTTCCTCTTTCCTTTTACGAAGCCAGAGGAGATGGGGCCCCTTCATCAGATAACACTGCGACTGATAAGGCTTGTCTCCTGCCTAGACTACTCTGATGGGGGCCTGTCATGGTAATGGATAACAAATATTTATGTACACACTAAAAAAGGCTGTAGGTGTATGTAAATGCAGCAGTTTAAAAGGTTTGCTGGAAAGTTACACCACTCATGTCTTTTTTAGTTTAAAGCTGACAAATAAAACATCCACGACAACACTTCAAAGATACAACGATTAGCACATCACATCTAGTCTGTTCAATCGGTACGAAAACCAAAATGTAAAAACAACACAATGTTTGTACAGGGATTATGTGCCAGGCTATTTCTTGGCTGAGCACTGTCACTTCCCCGGGTTGCCTGGAAACAAGATACCTGTTAGTCTTTGTGCTAAGCTAAGCTAACTGGCACTGGCTTCATATTTCCATACAGACATTTTGAGCGTCTCGTTCTTTCCTAACAGTTCAAAACTACTTTACCCTTTGACTTTTATCAAAGCTGCAGTAAGAGTTCCCAGACGTGTTTCCCATGTGAGAGATTAGAGAGTAAGCAAAAAGTTAAGTGATCCCGTCTTTTTAGCTACTGTGACAAAACGTTTCTGACACCTGCTGATGTCAGTTTTTGTTTAAGCACGGCAGACTCCTCCCCTATAATCACCGAGTGTGGATATCTGAAAGCCGACATTCTCTGCATTGTTGTGCATGCAGACGAGGACCACATGCATTGTAATCAAAAAGTACCCTTTACCTCTTGCTGTGGTTATGGCTTGTCTTGTAGCTTCACCACCAGATCAGCCAAGAGATTTATCTTTCAACAAACTTGTGGTGTACCAAATGGCAGCCAGTGGGGGGATCTAAAATCAACCAGCCATTTGTAGAAAATAAAGCCGCAGAATAGGACCACATGTTTTACAGTCACATGACGTATATGTTGGCTTCAAAGTGTTTATGTGGCAACAGCTCAAGTCATGAGCTCTTCGTAGGCAAAATATACCGTGCAATATAAAATACATCAAAGGGACCTCCACTGTGTTGGCAGGTGTGCACAAATGAGGACTGAAATTATATATTTATGTTGCCTCTTTCCCTTTATTAACCTCTGTCAGCACTTATAGGCATAAAACCTGTCATATGAAAAGACACCCATGGCCTGCTACTGCTACTACTACTACCACAGTGTCAGTTCAGTTCTTGTGCAACTGTGACATGTGAAACGTCTTAAAGGGGCGACTTGTAAGTGTTCTCAGCATCAGCCATCTTTAGGTTAGAGATTATAGCAACGCTGCGTCTTCAGGTGAGATTGGTGGCTACAGTGAGTCGCTATCAAAAAGTGAAAGTGAGGCTAGCTAATGAGTGTGCTAACTTCAGCTAACGGTTAACGATGATATTGCTTTTCAGTTCTGGAGACAACTGGTGACGAGCAAAGGGAGGCAGTTTGATGCTGAATTTGCTAAGTTTCTTCAGGATGGGTAAGTAAACAGTCAATGCTAATGCTAGCTACGTAACGATAGCAAAATTTACAGATATTTCCTCTAAAAAAACAAACAAAACAAGAAAAAAACTGATCAAATCTTGTTTAGTTGCCATGGTATCAATGCAATGTGATATGTCACACTATATTATATCAAATTATTGCACCTATCCTTTTTTCCTTTTGAATAAAGGTCGTATAACAGTACACCTTACTGCGCAGTTAGCATGTGAGGTGGGAGCTGCTTTTTTATCCTAGATTTTCTTGAACTGCCTTTCAAAGATCACCAAGCTCTTTCTACCCAGACAACATACAGCAGAGTGGGCCTTTTTTTTTTATATAACCAGCTTCAAAGAGAACCATCTCTCTCCCTGGGATTACCCTATGTATTACTGCAGAGCTCAGAGAATATGAAACTAGACCATTGATCTTGCTCTGATGCAAATTATGTGGTCGACTGGCCACATGAAATCTCTCTGTGCAGTGGGAAGATAAAAGGCTGCATTAGTCCGCAAAGAATACGTAAATTGAAACATCTGCTTGATGTGCATGATGCGTCGCTGGTTGTGCCACCTGTTCCAGCGTGTGATTCTCAACAGTGATGTACAGATTTCAATAATGTATTTGATTATTTCTGTGTTTTTCAGAATTTAAAGTTTGACTAGCTTATATTGAGGGAGGGAGACAAATAGTCGTGAAATGATATGAACAATAACAATCATAGTGTAGCCTACTCGTTGGAGACTAGGTGGGTTTCTGTTTAAAAGGTTCCAGCAAGATTAATCACCAGTACTCAATGCTGCTCTGAGTTGCATGAGGATGAAAAAAGAAGGAAAACAATATCAGCATTTCTGGCATAGTTAGATGTGCTACTAAATCAACATTTGGGCCGTGGGGAAATCTTTGGTTACACCTCCAGCCACAATGATGGAGGTCTGAGCAGAGTTAGACATCCTAGCTGGGAGGAAAAGGGTATTGATGTTATGGGCTATTGTCATTATTCAAACCTGTCACTTTTCTTTTTTTTTGTGTGGTAACAAATATTTTGCTGAACAGAACCAGTGTCAAAATGCAAACAGCACCAGATGACAAATGGCTCTAACTGTGTTGTTTTTGGTACACATGCTCGAATCCTGTCTTAAATAACAAAACTCCATCCATATCACTTTGTTATGTCCCTGATGATTGGTGACTGCAAGAGATTTGACAAGTGTTCTGGACCAGTTTTATTTGTTTGTTTGTTCTTCCATCTTCAAATCAGAAACTTGTGTCAAAACTTGAGGGAATTATGCGGCTCATCACTTCGCTGTGGCAGTGCCAGAGGGCTACTATTACACTTTTTGTTTTCCTTGGAACAAGTCACATGCCAAATCAAAGTGTAAGTGCCTTGTCTCAGTTGCATAGCTAGCTCCTTTGAAGATGCGACGAGTGCACATGGGACCTTAAGCAGAGCTCAAGGCCATAAATGAACGGACTAGACTCAAAACTCACTGTTCATTAAAAACAGGACACCCTTGTCAGCTTGTTAAATGAAAAACATCAAACAGCTGAAAAGAAAATACTGTCCTTAAAAGGCTTAGGCTAGCTTAGCTTTCTCTGTACAGCTTCCTATTGCTAACGTTAACATGAACAGCTATTTAATACCAGTTCAAAATAAACGTTGCATCAACCTTCATTCCTACTTTTCAGGAGCTCTCTCTGGTGTTGTGTCGCTTGACCCTTCTTTTCTTCTATGAAAGTTAGCTAATCACCAAGCCATACCCATACGCCTTAATCTGACTGAAACAAAAAATGGAAGCCTGAGGCCCAAACCGAGCCGACCTCAGTCATTTATATATATATTACCAGAACGAACCCGTCCTGGACCAGCGTATCCGCTCAGGTGGGTCTCATTTGTTTACTAGGTGACAGAAAAGTCAAAGTCGAAACGAACAAATAGCTCCTCTAACTCACTTGACCTTGGTGTTGATTTTTCATTTTAAATGATGGACCAAAGTGGAGCTTGTATGGTAACTATTTCATACAATTTGGGGAAGAATAGGTTTCATTGACAGGCCTCTTTGGGAGGATACTTTATACTAAATTGACTGCAGCTTACTTATTATGAGATTTTCATTCAACAAAATGTGTTCCCAGCCCTTGACTGGGAGCACAGCTATAAGAATCTCCTGATACAAGATGAAATTCTGGCTGAGGCAAATACATATTGCACTGCCTAAGACTTTAACAATGGATCCAGTTATAGAAGCAATGGTTACCAAGGCTATCATATCCTAAGGTTATTCTGGAGGCATTAACTTCTCAAAAAGAAGTGTATGTTTGATTTTTTCTTTTTTCTTTGACATGTGGGGGTTTGTGTCTGAACGACAAACAGATCAGCTGATTGGTTGAAACTGGTCAAAGATGATGGCAAAACACTTTTTGCTGTGCTGTTTTCAGAGCCGTGCTGTCAGCATGGTGCTGTGTGCCTCTCTCTCTCTCTCCCTCTCTCTGTTCTGCTACACTGTGGGCCTTTCAGCCGCCCCTCTCTGGGCCCCCTTCCTCTCCATAAGCCCTCCTACTCTCTATTGTTCTGCTGTTTGCTGCTTTGTTCGAGGCCTTCTCTTATCAGCTGTGCAGGCTCCAACTCTCCTATTTATAAACATCTCAAATGTCTGACTTTCTCTGTCCTGCTCCCGAATGAGAAAACATGCAAGATCACATCTGACATGAAACAGAAATACTGGGATGATAAATCATATCTCTCCTCCTCCGTCATATATCACCATCCTCTCTCTACTCCCTGAACATTCCCCACACTTTGCCTTCTAGCACCACCCGTTTATTGGCCTTTTTAACGCATTGTGGGAGGTTTGTGTGGAGGTAGGGCTGATGTGGCCACCCTCGTCTGGAAGCCTTGTTTTATGGGAGGTCTATATTCACCGCACAGGATTTTCTAGAGACATGCAGACTTCAGCAGACAACACTGTTGGACATGCCCGCCTCCGCTTTCCCACACAGAGCTGGAATCAAGACGTTGCCGGAGCGTAATCCATTGTCCTGATGTTCCTCATCTGCACACTATTTATGTTGTTAAGGTGGTAGAGGGATGTGTTGTGTGAGCGTAGTGAGGTCATGTAAAGGTGGGACTCTATGTTTATAGCCAACACATGGAGGACCTTGGGTAGGATCAGTGAACCACAAGGGTGTCATTACACAGTTTTCCTTACATCAGCCACATTTCCTTCACACCCAAAAACACATGACTGCAGTGCAAACAAAGAACATGTCCCAGCTCTGTCCAGTAACACAAAGACAGATTGACTGCTTGAAAACCCCTCACCACAAAGTTCCTTAAACTCCTGGGACTGTCTGGATGACATCTTGAACTCAAGTCACTCTGCAGCAGCTGCACAGGAGAACCAGACTTCAGGCTTAAACCAGCTTGTGTAAGAGTGAGCCTGAATAAAAACACGGGCCTCCCTGCGCTTTCACTCAGATAAGAGTAAGTCCAGGGAGCAGGCATGGACTTCTCTGAGCATTCCTCTGCTGCTGCACACAAAGTGGCTTTTATCTGACCTCTGTCTGTTTTTTTTTTCATGTGGCCTCTATTTTAGTGGCAGAGCATGATGCATGTTGTTTATTAGATGGAAGCCTTTAGTCACTTGTACCTAACAGGATCACACAGAAAGATGATGCGATTAGAGCCTACAGTTATTGCACATAATAGGCCACCCAGCTAGCCTCAATGGCACGGAGATAGCAGAGTCAGCCACCGCCTCTGCATATTGAAGAAACATACACAGAGTTTTTCTTTGTGCCAGCTTTTTTTTTGTCTGCTTCGTAATTATGTTTATTGTATATCACACAATACAATTTGAGGTGTTTATTCCCAGGCTGTCAATTGTTAAGCAATTTTTATTTGTCCACTATAGTACCTTAAAGGGAAAATGTTAAATAATGGACAAATATAAACCTTTTATATACATGCTGTTCTTCTAGCACACTTAAAAAATGCTGAAAATGTGCAACAGCGCTTCTCTCCAGGTTTCACTGTAACACCAGCACCTGGTCAAGCTGTGAGTCGGACCAAAGGCTAATACACCAGAACACGCCTTAATCATGTGACAAAAAATAGTGATGTTAAGAGGATTTTGCGTCAACACGTTATCACATTAACTCCAGTTAAGATTCAGGTGGAGATTTAAAGGGTTAATTCTCTTCACTAGAGCACACAGGAATCAAGGATGTCATTATGTTTAAACCCCCCTGGGCACATAGTTGTGTTTTACCATTAGACATAGATACATTTAATTCAATGCATGAAAAACTACTAACAGAGAAAAATGATTTACATTGTAATAGATATGAATTAACCACTGGTGCTTTCCCAGAGCTAAACAGATATTTATAACTATGGTAGAAATCCCTTTTGCAGTAGAGGCCCACTGGTGTACAAAGTCACTCTGTTCAGCCTGCTGCCTTTCAGTTGAATGTGATACCCATCGATTAACAGCATAGATACTTAAAACTAACACATAAGCCGGATTTATCTGTTTGTGATGTCTACAGGTAACTGCCTGCAGACACAAAAACACTCTCAGCTTCCTAATCTGACTCTTAGCTGCTGATTTCTGTAAATTGACCCAAGTTTTCCTTTACTCTTCAAACTAAAAGTCACACTTTTGTTGTTGTTTTAAACACAAATGCCTTTAAACTATTCCTGTTTATTTGCTTGCTCTTCTGGGGCTTTGGTTAATGGATTAAATTGTCACGAAAAGTGTTTCCATCCCATTAATATCTGATGTCATTAAGTTGGCATCTCTGTTTTGTTTTTTTTCCCCCCAGAATTAGACCTACCATAAATAATACTTCATTATGTCTAATGGCTTGTTTACTGGTTTTGGCTGGATACAGAGTTTGATGTATGACTCTTTTAACTGTGCCCACTACACTGTAATTCAGCCACTGCACCATGCGGGCAGAGATTTATGATAGGGATTATTTTACAAATTATCTGTCATGCATATACAAACCAAAAAAGCTGCTTCACCTTTGCAGAACCTTTCATTTATGGTGTACTTAGTGATACTTGTGGCATATTTAAATCTTGACTAACTAAATATACTGGAGGTTCTTAGGCGATCTATTCATCTGTGCAGAAATCCAGAAAACGCATTAAGTAGTTAAATCTGGAGCTTGACTAAAATCATTATTCCTGCTATGAAAACAAATGTAAAATGTAAGGAGAGACAGGTTTGGCATGGATGGATATAAATGGATAGATGGATGAACAGACACAAAACATGTTTTTATAGCAGGGGGCTGTTCCACAGACCCACAGAATGAACCCGTCACTCCTCACTTCAAAGAGAGCAGTGCATTCTGGGGCAAACTGCAGGATTTTGCTGTTGTGTAACAACCAAAGGGTGTTTCTAGGATTGGAGCCTGGAAAGAGAGGCTGTGTGTGTGCATGCGTAAGTGTGTCTCGTCTGACTTGGCTTATTTGTGTGTGTGTGTGGGTGGGTGAGTGCACTTGATCTGATAAAGTACAGTCTGTCTGTTCGTGCACTGATTATCTGAGTTTGTGTGATATGGACGCAAACTGTGATTGGTCAACGTCATTCTACATTACACATCACATTGTGTGTTAGCACTGGAGCAAAGTGGAGCAATAGATGGGGGCTATATTTTCTTTACCGTCTATCTGGGTTCCATGGAAGTTGTGAAACCTGAAATGGCCAAATATGAATGAATTTCTGAAGTTTATCTAAAGTTACAGCACAAGCCTCAGGTGCTCAGATGTCTACTGACGTTATTTTTAAAGTTCAGCATTTTCTCACCAGCAGGAATCGTGTTTGCTGTCAGATCATTTCAATAAACTTCCAAGATGACAGCCCGCTCTGCTGCCATCACAAGAATCAGCCATGTTGTTAGTGGGAGTCACTCTCTGGGAGACAGCGCTCGAGTTGCCAAATAGCAGGCATCTGGATTGAGTTTCGCTCTGCTCGGGCCGTGTCCTCAGCAGATGGTCCCAAACAAGCAACACAACACTGATTCGAACCAGAGGGGCGGTTCTCGCACTTACTGTACGTGCGCTCATTTCATGCATGCTTTTCAAAAGGCCAGTTTCAATAACATGTACCTCAGGGAGAACAGCATTTCCACGCTGCTCTGTGGTTAGATTCAGGCGAAGCTTCATTAACTGTAAAAGCAAGTGACAACTGAGCAGCAGTGTTTCTGTTAACTTCACGGAGAAACTGCAAGTGATTAGTAAGATCTTAATATGTAATTGAAGTGATTTATTTGATTGTGGGTTGCAATTTCTGCTCAGAAAAAAAACACTGACCAATTTGTTTGCATGTTCACAAATTTGGGGGAATCTGGGGGCAGCTGGTGTTGAACCTCCTCTGCAGTGAAACATCTTCATCAAGGTCTACAGCGTGGACAAACACAGGAGTGAGGCGTCACTTTGTCACTGTGAACTGGCACACTGCCTCACAATATTCCCTTTCTTTTCATCCAGACTGAGTGTACCCTTGAATTACCGAGCATTAGCTCCTGGACCCCTAGCGGAGGGGGGTGGGGGCACACTGAGCTACTGTTCGACTGGAATACAGGAGGGCAGGTTCTTTTGAAAAGCTCACCACATGATGCCCACATGATACAAAAACACACTGCAGTGCTAACCCACAATGGCCACAGAGTTTACTTGTTGTGTGGGAGCTGATGAGAGCAGACTGTGAGTGTTGGCAGCTGCCATGGTGGTCCCGGGGACTATACGACGACATCCATCATGCTTTGAGGAGGCTAAAGAGGCTGAATGCGGGATTTTGGCTAAAGCTTGACTAGGTGTAGAGGATTTTGGCAGGGTGGGGCCATATGGTTTGCCTTGTGTAGTAAAATGTCGTCTAAAATGTGTTTGTCTGTCCCTGCAGAGGCATCTGCTCTGTGTTATCCATGGGTCTTTTTGACAGACTTGGGTATGAGACATACCACCCTGGGGAAATGTACAATAGCAAATATGGAGTTTTTATGTCTATTTTAAATTGCTACTATATTGAAATGGTTGAGTGGTTATATATGTTTAGCTGAGGATGTGTGTTTATACATAAATGGCATAGCTGAGGGAATGTGCTGGAAGCAACACAACTATATAAAGGACTTCTTTGATGGGCCTCAATTTTCTCTTGGCTCATAAAGTATCAATTGTATATTTTAAAACAAGTAAGAAAAGTTAGGGCCATTGTAATGCGAAATGAACAAAAAAAAAAAGTTAAATATAGGTTGGTCGATAATTGAATATGTTTATATGCTAGATTATATTTATATGCC
>OMNW01008250.1:9437-21969 GCA_900303245.1 Selene dorsalis
GATGAGATTTGATGGCTGGTTCGTCAGTGTCTCACTAAGTGCAAGATTTTTGTCAGGGTTCCTTGAGTAAACCACTGAACTATGAACATTGATTGTTTTATGCTTTACCAAACCATAACCATAGTAAAGACACATAAGAAAGTGTAGTCATCATGAAACAAGTTGCTATATAAAGGAGAAAGGGGAGTAAAAGTGGGGGTCTGTCACTGAAACCACAGACATGAAGGGAAGCCTGCAGCTGTGACTAGTCAATGACATGAGCAGTGAAGCAATGTTACAAAACAACAGACTCACTCTTGATAAGCCCCTGATGGTTTCCATGACCAATACTGACCGAGTGCCTCAGAATTATTCATTCTGCTGAGTAAACAATCCAATGTGTAGCAAGACATGGATATAATATGAAGAAAAAGTGGGTGTTCCATTTATTACTTCTTGGAAATTGCAACTACACAGAATCTTCTGTTTGTTCAGTGAAATGAAATCAAAAACTTTTCAGGAAAAAATAAATGTTGAAAAAACATAAAAATGTTGAAATCCCAATCAGCTTCTTCAATATTAACTCTAAATGCTATTCAATAGAAGTGTATTTGTTAGATATATACAGTATGACAGTCGGGTCCTGGCAGCTTATGCTGCAAGTGCCAATGCAGGATGCACACACACAAACCAAGCCCATAAACACAAAACTTACATATGGCTCCTACAACATGGAATGAGGATGCCCTCATATCTATGTCCACACATGCGCACATGTTGGTGCATGTGCAGAAGCGATCTGGAACCGCTCTTGTTTTGTGTACCGATCAGGTACTGACACTCCCCTCCGCTTGACTTTCCCGAGTCTTTGTCAATGGGACACAGTCACACCCACATAAATGACAAAGGTCATGAATAGCATGGACTGGGAGTCAAGCTCTGGTCAAGCCAGCTTCCCAAGACAGTAGTGCACTGTACACCTGCAAGGTTTCTACCTGCAAATCCCTGGCCCAAATGAGCTTCAAGTACTGCAGTCAGAAAGTGAATAACTGGGAGTAACTCTGTTTGTCTGAGTTAAAGGAGAAGTTCCATTTTTTGCAACCTGGACCTTATTTAAATATGTTCATTTACTCACCCGAACAACTTTGGTGTAACTTGGAGTACTTCGGACGATATTTAGATCTGCTCGCGATCCACGTATATCCATGTAACGGGAGTTGTTGGGGCGACGATGCAGCATCTAAATAAGACGTTATCTACCACGAAACTCATTCATTTCACCAATATTTTGTTATGAATCTCCAGTACTATTCCCCCGTGAGTTCAGAGTGGCTCATCGTTGTGTTGTTATTGTCATCCGGGATTTTTTACACGGCTTTTTACTGACCTATGACTTCAATGACGTCACTTGCCAAACATAACATCTGACATTTACCTGGTGCTTCAAGAAAATATTACCTAGAAGAAGCATATATAAGTTTAAGTAAAGTAAAAGTAGTGGTCTCTACACAAACTTGAGGAACTCCATGACTAAGTCTTGTATGTATGTATGTAAGAGTCATTGTAAACTCTGACTTAAGCCAGTCTAGTGTGGTTTATTTAATGGCAATGACATGTTCTGGTGTTTGTTATAACACTCTGTGATTGATTAAAATTTTTTCTGTTAGTTTCAGTTTTTGGCAACAGGGCCATGAAATGAAAAATGTATCGTCCCAGCTTTAATCCTGTATCCACATGTGAATTGAATCCTGCCCTCAAGGGTGGTCCTCATTTTCTGTCCAATTAAAATTTTTTTTTTTTAATTTTTACATCACTCCCCTGAAATATAGATCATGTCAGTCACCATCACAACCTCAGAGCTGTAAAAAAAACTATTTAATTTTCTCTCCATTTCATCTCCACCCTTCTCATTGCTGATGTCCACAGGTATGTGAAGGTGAGGCAAGGCAAGGCAAGACAATTTTATTTGTATAGCCCGTTTTTACAAACAGTTTGTGTCAAAAGGTTTTACACAGCATCATGACAACATCCTCTGCCCTTAAACCCTCACATCAACTGAGGAAAACTCCCAAGAAAACCCTTTTAACAGGGAAAAAATTGGAGAAACCTCAGGGTGAGCAACAGAGGAGGGATCCCTCACCCAGGACGGGCAGACGTGCAATAGATGTTAAATACAGACAAGAAAGCAGAGCAGTTATACTTCATCACTTTGGATTGTCATACATAACATTAGTTAGTTAGAGCTTATTGTCCTTAAGGGAGAAATTCTTATTCACACAAAAACCCTAACCCTAACCCTATTCAACAGTTTTAGTCTGTTACATAATGATGTGTCTGTTGCTCTAAATCCTGCTGGAAGAATTGAGTAAGTTCAATGTGAGGAACATCTTTGGCTTGTATTTACCTGCATGTGGTTAAAGACTGAGTAATGGGTTAGATTATAGTGACTGTACAGACAGAAGACTGGTATGCAGCATTCATGAATATAATTGTTTTGACTAAACATCCTCAGACACAGTTACATAACCTGAGCAGTTCCTGCTCACTATTTAATCAGACACAGCACAGAGTCTGGAACACAGCACACAGAAACAAACACACCTCCTCATGAGACCTGCACTGATTTCACCTAAAACATACACAGGGTTTTAAGCATCTGGGCCCCAGTCTGAATCTACCTTAAATCTGGACTTGATGTAAACTGAATTTGAACTGGATCTAATCTAACATGTTAACCACAAAGCGCCACTGTTCCTCTGTACAGCCTTGCAGAGCTCAGAGCTTCATGTCTGAACATAATTCAGCACTTAGGTGGACAGATGCAGGTATGAATAGCTAGTTATGTTTGTCTGAGCAACAAGAAACAGAAAAGAAGGATGGTGTAGTAATGGTGAGAACAACTCACTTTGAGTTTGTTCATGTATCAAAGTTTAGGCTTCACATGATTGGTCCTAGAGGGGTCCCTGTAGATTCTTGTGAACAGATGTTGAAACTTCAAGTGGACCCATCAATCAGCCTTTAGTGATGATGAATCTCTTTCTGCATCAAACTGTATACATGCTGTATACAGGCTCAAACTAACCTCCAGACTGCCCATCCCTTCCATATCCTGCACAGGTGACTGATTCACTGTCTCTTGTGGTCACCTTTGCACCACCCAATGGGGTCTGTGAGTCATGTGTGTGTGTGTGTGTGTGTGTGTGTGCGTGTGCGCTTTACTGATTCCTGTCAGCCTCTTTCTGTGTTGTTGCTGGAAGACAAAACAAACAGATCCAAGACAGAAGTCTGGGAGCTGTAACCCAAGGGACTACTGCTGATAAAGCACCAGAGGAGATTGAAATTAGATACTTAGCCAAACAAACTCTATGTCGGTTGTGTTATTATGGTAACATATTTGAAATCATTTCTGGTCTGGTCTCAAATTTCAGAAAGAGAAACTGCCACCTCTTTTCGTTCTATAATGTTCTGTATTGTTTATTGTGTGTATGTTTATCTTGAGACAAAAGTTCACAGTTAGGGGTCATGGTACATGATGAAACACAGTGAAACAGATTCAATAGTAAAATTCCTGTTAATGTTCCTTTAACTGGAAGAAGTTTCCACTGACTACATTATTAATTACTCCATCTCAGCTCTTTACCCAATGACACACCCCAGCCTTCATTATTACTAACCATGAATAGTTTAATATTATGTAACATGCTCACACTCTGCATATAAGGTATGTACAGTTACATTAGTCAGAGCTTGTCCAGCCAATTGCCTCTCTGGATATAAATTAATGGGCTGAAAAATAAAATGGGGGAAAGTTTTTCAGATGAATCAAAATATGTCAATGTTGGAGCTTTGGTCTGAGTAAAGATTCAAATATCTCTTTTCCTCAATGAAATTCTTTAGTTTAACTTAACTTGACATAAGTGAGCAAACTGCTGCTACTTGGACCTAAATCATCCCTCTGCAACAGTGTATTAGACTTCTTGACCAATAAAATCCAGGATTTCTCACCCTTCCCAATCTCTGTCAGCACTGGCATTTTTTTTGAGTTAGTTACATGCATGCCTTAGTAAAAATTAGAAACAGCTGAATATGATTTGGGGCAGTGAATGCAACCTGAAACTGACAGATGCACCAGCCAATCAGCTGCTGCAGCAGACCCACAGACTGATTGATAGGCAGGCCAGGTAGCAGGATGTGTGTGCTTTTCTTTTTCTAACAGACACTGAGGACTTCGAGGACCGACCCGAGACGTAAGCAACAGTGTATTGGAGGCTTTCGGATGTGAAGTGGCAGAAGCAGGAGCTTCTGCCCAAAAGCTGTGAGTTTCTTCTTGACCAATAAACTGTTAGCTGCAGGCTGAGACGAACCCCGAAACCAGAGAGAATGCATCCTGTGTTTGTGGAATAGACTACTGGCCATTTCTTGTGTATCAGGGTCCACGGGTGTCGCTGGGACAAGTCCAGCTGAGGTGGAGGCCAGGTGAGGGATGGGAGCACAACAGCAGTGAGACTTTCAGGTTAAAGTAAATTGGAAGACGGTTCGTGGTGCAGCGCTGTACGCCGTTGACATGACGCCGTCGTTGAGCAGTCAATGTTCTGCGTCAAGGGAACGCATTGCTCTGCAATTCACCGCCATGCCGCTAGGGGGGTGTGGCTGTGAGTTGTGTGATGTCAGAGGGGTCATATCCAAATCCTTGT
Source organism: Selene dorsalis (assembly GCA_900303245.1). NCBI lineage: Eukaryota > Metazoa > Chordata > Actinopteri > Carangiformes > Carangidae > Selene > Selene dorsalis. The sequence goes on from OMNW01008250.1 coordinate 14,111, forward strand.
TTGTAAAACAAGAATTCAAACAAATGCTTTTATTGCAAATGTTGAAGCGCAGGCAACAGAGAAGATGTTTGTGGAGGTGGTCCATACGACCACTAAACCAGTCGAGGCTGAGAATGGGTGAATTTACCACACTGGTGCTCCCACTGACGAACCTGAATGAAGAAATGCACTTTCACTACTTTCAAATGTCAACGGGCTGATCTGACGATCTTCTTCGCCGTATACAGCTGTTAAATGAACTGTATGTAAGACTGTGGCCAAAACTGTTGCTGCAGTCAAATTCAAAACATTGCAGCGCCTTGTTTCCCCTCCCCTCGCCCCCAGGCGCGAGGTTGCCAGATAGCCACATGCTAATCTCTGCCCTGCTCTAGCATTGTGTCTATGGAAGCCCGACAATCACTCACACAGTCGCTACAATCTCAAAGTAAAGTGTTCACGTTTCTGTAGGTTGAACAGGTTGGTGATGAATATTTAGCTTTTTTCCCTGACTGAACTGAAAGCTGAACTGTAACTACAAGCGGAGTTGATGTCAACTCAGGTGATCTGCAGGTTATTGTTTCACTTCACCGCTCTGACTGTGTGTGTGTGTGTGTGTGTGTGTGTGTGTAGTGGTGACACACACACTGTAACCCTGCATCTACAGGGTGTAGATGAGCCAACATATGAGACGTGTACCTCAGAATAAACGACACGAGCAGCTCAGTGTTTCCACAGTCGGAGTTTTCTCCTCTTTCTTACCGTCGTATTATCAGGTCGTTCTGACTCCAAACTGCTCCTCACAGCAGACACATGATGCTGGAGATGAAGCTGACCTGCTGCTCCACTGGACACTCAACCCTCCGCCTCCAACACTAATAAAAAAATATTTCGCTGGGTCTCCGGTGCGAGGCTTCAAACACATGACGACCAGAGACAGGCGAACTGACCCGACCAGACTCATCTCATGAACTGCTCCACACATTCATCATCACTTTATTTGCCATCCGCTCCATTTCACCACATTTCCTCCCTATTTTCCAACTTTCACTTTGTAATTCTTCCCTTTAGCTTTAGCTGAGATCGTTTTATCTCCCAGCCATAGCTGCAGCTCAGTGGGAACTGGCAACCTGGAGGCCGAAATGCCACTGACACTGTGATTGGCAGAGAGCGGTGGGTGGCGCAGGCCAAAACACAAAATCAAAACATAAACATGATTTGCCGGCTGTAAATAAATTTTTTAAATGCGAATATTCTGGCTGTACTATTGTTGTCAGTTAGAAAAGTGTTTCAAATTAACATGATTCATTTGTCTCTGGTGACATATTGAGTGATTTTATGATTACTTGCCATACATTTCTTACATACAGTTCCTTTAATATTGCACCAGACAATGCACAGCATGCCTGCTGATGTCACCCAGAGTTCTGAGCGGACCAATCACAGCCCTTGCAGTTCGTGTCACTGCAATGAGTAGTTAGGATTTTTTGGAGGTGCACGTCAGGCTATGGCGTAGGTACGCCGTCAACATGACACAGAACCATAAACTAGGCTTAACACTGTAGGAGGACAAAGATTGGAGTATGGCTCTCGGACTATTGAATTTTGACATTGTTGTTCTTAATTCTGCTTTTAAAAGAAGAGTCCACCATTTAAAGAAAAGTCATTATTCCTACCTGGTCCTTGAACAATAAATGGTTTCTGTCTACTTCTGTGTTTGTGGGTTATTGAGTACTGCTACCTTTGTAAACAAAGAACTTAAATTACAGTATATTATTAATAAAGAAAACCATCATTGTCACATTGTCAAGAACATATACTATATGATGTATGGATAAGATATACTTTCATACCTTATTTCTTTAAGAAAAACATGAATGGATTAATAAAATGAGATGAGACCTGATTTCACCTAAAACACACACTGGGTCTGTCACTAAGCGACCGAGACTGTGTTTTTTGTTTACGTTCCAACAGGACCTGTGTAAGCATAATTTTGAGTTTAACGTGAACTTATCAGATGAAATGTATATGAGACCCCTTGTGTCGTTAAAAGCCACAGCTCCACGAGGAAACCTTACACACATCTCCCTGCACTGACTCACTCCACACAGTATGATGGCAAACATGCCCCTTCAGCCTTAAGAGATAACATCTCTTTTGCTTCGGTGTGTGTTGCAATAAGGAGTGTCGAGTATGTGTTAACCCAGCCCAACATTACTGTAGTTTGTGAGTATGTCCCTCATGTTTTTCATGGAAAAACTGTGCTGTTGGAGTCAGAAAGATCCATTATTTATAACATCTTAGTCATTCTCCCAAGCAGCACTTTTCTTAAAGGAGAAGTTTCGTTTTTTGCAACCTGAACCTTATTTCTAGCATAAAATACGTTTGTTTACTCACCCGAACAACTTTGGTGTAACTTGGAGTCCTTTGGAAGATATTTAGATCCACCGGCAATCTATGTATATCCATATAACGGGAGTTGTTGGGGCAACGATGCAGCGTCTAAATAAGACACCCCGGATGACAATAACAACACAACTCGGAGCCGCTCCGAACTCACAGGGGAATAGTGCTGGTGATTCATAACAAAATATTGGTGAAATGAAGGAGTTTCACAGCAGATAATGTCTTATTTGGACGCTGCATGTTCCAAGTTACACCAAAGTTGTTCGGGTGAGTAAATGAGCATATTTTATGCTAGAAATAAGGTCCAGGTTGCAAAAAATGGAACTTCTCCTTTAAGAAGTTCCTGTCTGTGACACATATGCTACTTTCTCAACTCTCCCTTTTAACAGTTTAAATCAGCAACATATTAGCCAGGACAGCACTGTAGTAGGTTCTTGGCTGGGGCTCAGACAGAAGGCAATAGCTAGGTACTGATTACAAAATAATCAACGTTTACAGTGCACTCATCTTTATATTATACATGTACTAAACAATTAATACATACCACACCACCAGCCATCACAGTGAGGTACAGAAACTGCTGTGCTGCTATGCCATGTATTAAGACGCTTTTTTCCATTTTGCTTGTGTTGTATCTGACTTAATTCAGTTCAGTGGATTCACTTCAAATGTTTAGTAACCTCTACCAAAATATTTTGGTGACACACTTGGTGGTGGCCCTGACTCATTTTCATGCCTGAGAAGATTTTGACAGTAGTGTAAAAGTGGACATAGTGTTCATTCCAGACAATGAGTGCCCCGCTATTAGAGACTGTCTGTGGTTTGAGAGGAGGAAGCTGAGGGGTCTGTGGTTTGGATGATTAGTAACAGGAAGTAAGTCATGGAGAAAGACACAGAAGAAAGTGTGTGTGTGTGTGTGTGTGTGAGAGAGAGAGAGAGAGAGATGTATTTTGGCAACAATAAGAAATGCTCCAACTTTAGAAAAACAACTCAAAGTCCATTAAGTATTTTTACCAGAGCATTTAGCTACACCTGATAGATCTCAAAGTATGAACCTGTTCACTTTGGCCAGATGCCCAGCTCTAGGAAGAGTCCTGGTTGACCCAAACTTCTTCCATTTAAGAATGAGGGAGGCCAATGTGTTCTTCAGATCTGTGCCTTTCTACAATTCTGTCTCTGAGCTCTTGGGGCAGTTCCTTTGACCTCCTTCGATGGATCTCATTTTGCTCTGATATGCACTATGAGCAGTAAGGCCTTATTAAGACAGGTGTGTGCCTTTCCAAATCATGTTGAAACTACTTATTTTAACATAGCTGGGCTCACATGAAGGTGTAGAATCATCTCAAAGATAAACAAAAGAAATGGATAGCACCTGAATGACCTACATGTGTATCACATAAAGGGTCTGAAAACGTATGTTCAGGTGATATTTCAGTTTTTCTTTTCTTTTTTGTTTTTATTAATTTGCAAAAATTTCTAAAATTCTAGGTTTGTGCTGTCATGGTGTGTGTAGATTGATGAGGGAAAAAATTATGAATTTTATTGATTTTAACATAAAGCTGCAACATAACAAATGGTGAAAAACTGAAAGGGGGCTGAATACTTTTTGTATGTTCTGTATATAGCACTATTTCATACACAGCATATATAACACTAAATGTTACACAGTGTACATTCAACGTTATAATACATAGTTCATGTTGTATCTACCACATTATTAATATTTGAATGATTAAATGTTACAGTATCTACATTCTCAATACACTGATTGACTTCATTTCAGCATGAACTGCTTGTTAACGCCACCCAGTGGTATCATAAAGTTACTACAGTACCCTGTGACCGATTAAAGCCAAATGCACATGTAGGGCCTGAAATATATGTAAATATATATTTCAGGCTCAATATGTAACTGTCCATGTGTTGTTTTATTAACTTAACCTTGTGGAGCTGTAATTGTAGTCAACATGCTAACTAATACTATTAAAATCATTCCTGGACAGCTGGTTAAGCAAATCGAGTGCACCTTCTCTACAACCTGCAATAATCCACGTATGGGGCCCCGTACCTGCGTGTTGTTCCTAAGGTGAGTGTCTTTCCTTAGCTGTTCTAGTTAATATCTTGTTATCTCGCATATAGGCAGTTATTTATTTAGGCCTATGTTTGATACTTTGCTACAACAGGTAGCCTATCTGTTGACATGTCAACAGATAAGCTTACTACACGTTGTTTTGTTGTGCTAACATGTAGCTGTAAACTCATTTGTGTCTGTAGGAGTTACAGCCCTGCACACACATCAGGACACTTTTCAAGTACAGCTGAGGGTTGTAGGCATACTACTAAGTGAAGTTAATTGAGCACAAAACTAGAGTTTTCTGTGTCACGAAGGTGTCTCTCTTTTAACCTGTCTAGATCACCATGCTAACTTATGCTGCAGACTTAACTGTTCAGAGTTTCAGCTTAAGCTTAAGTGCCTTTTTCACTGATAATTTCCTTTGAAAGTAGCATCATGTGTGTCAGACTCAGCTGAGGGAATACATAGGCAATATGAACCCCAGAGTTTAATGATGGTACCGGACGAAGCCGTGCAGGTACAGTAGCGCTCACTGTAGACGTTGCCAAGGGAACCTATAGCCTATCGGTGATCAGAATCTAGTTTGTATTGCTTTGCAGGTTGTGGCTTTGACTGAACTACTGAATGTGTCTGTAGTGTTCTCTGGACATTTGTGCTTCAATAAAATTACAGAAATCAGTTAAACCATTATGTTAACACTTCCCTAACACATTCCACTTTGGTTTGCCAAAGACAAAAGTGATTTCATAGGACACATGACAGAGCTTGATTACAATGTTTAATCAGCTCTTCAATGTGTAGTTGTCACCAAAAAAAAATTGAGAGCACACTGAATGGTAAAATGAATGTATTAATTTACACTATATCTGCAGAAACAGTGTTGCTTTTTGCATCATAATAATAACAGCAGGGACATGGGACACTAAAATGTGATCTAGAATCATAGATCCAGAATCTGGGAAATCTACTGCTTTTTTTAAATTTTGTTTTCCTGTGGTTTAGAAGTCAATTATGGATACTCGGCTGCGAAAGTTGTGTGATGTGATCCAGAAACTTGAAGATGAGAAGGTAAGTCACTGCAGGTGCCATCTTTGCTTGCCTTGTGTGTGTGTGTGTGTGTGTGTGTTGAGAATTTTTTTTTCCAAACACAAGATTAATGTGTACTAAGTTTGGGACAAAGATGGTCACACTAGAACAGATACGCTCAGTGCACAAATCTAGATGCACTCTCTTGAAAAGTTATGTTTTAATTTTTAATGTAATCAAATACATCAAATGTTGTTACAGAATAATTTCAAAAAATTCTTGGTTCCAAAAGTAAATGTTCAAATCAAAAGTTGGCTGCATAAAATGAAAAACTAATGATGTGAATGTCTACACTCTTATACCATCAATATGCGATATTCTTAACTTCCTTTCCATTTTCATTCTGTGTTATGCATGTGTATGTATTAATTTATTTATTTATTGACTATCTTTTATTTTTTCAGATTGATGAAACTGTCATTCCATTAATGACAGACAGTGACTTAGCAAAGTACATCCCCAAAGTTGGAGATAGAGTCTCCATTGTGGCCTTCTGCAGACAAGCATCACTGTCACAATCAGCATCCAGGAAAGAATCCATACTGTCGAGGCTACGACAAATGATGTCTCAAAGGGGTAAAATAATGCAGTTGTTTACATTTTAAAAAAAGTTTATTAACATTACTTTGTAACTATCATTATGATGCTGGCTAACGGGGTTTTAAAACAGTTCTAATCCTGTTATGATGCACAAAATACAACCTGTTCTGCTTTTGACAAAAGGTGTATTTAAAAAAAAAATAAGACCAGTAAACCATTCAAGTTTGTACAAAATGTTGATGTCCTGTCTCTCTTATATTCTATACATCGTTACACTTAAGCATTTCTAATGACACCACCCGTACTTATTTTACACCTCACTCTCTAGTGTTATAAATGTGCTGTGATTTGTTATGAAAGACACAGCTCTTTATCAAACATTGGATTGTTTTAATCTCTTCCACAAAAACAGGCTCAGTAAAGGAGGTGCATTGATTATACACTATTATACTAATGTTACTGATATAATTGAATTTCTTACCACTTAGTTACTCTTACTTTTCTAACACACAAACATGAAATGTACATTATGCTATAAAAACATGTACTAAAGTACCAAATGTACAAGTTGTATGCTTGTGTCCATAGCCTCATAATAGCCTCATAAATAGCCTCAAATAACTGTGGACGAACTGTGTCCCTCAGATGAAAATACAAATCAAGTGCCTGGGACATGGTAGAAGGGAACTCCAAGTTTGACTCCTCCATTACTATTGTGCACAGATCAAACACGTCCACATCACATGGGAATGAACTTAGAAATGTGCAGCTGTCTTTACATGTGATTAAATCATCAGTCAGTGGAACAAGGCAGTCTTCTGCACCCCAAAGGTGAGGGGCCATGTACATAACATCAGGTATCCGACTGGGCACGTTGGTGTTCCTGGACGACCTTATACGGTGAGCATTCCAAACACCCCGGATGTCATTTAATACCTCCCGTTGAAACAAGAACAATTCAGTCACAGCTGGCATGCAGTGCATCTTTTAACAGTGATTAGGGCCTATGATAAGTGAAATATAGTCCTCTTTCTTCTCTGCCTTTGCAGTGGGTAAGAAAAACAAATGTTTGTGTTAAGCAAATAAAAGTAGACTAAATTACATTGTGATGTCTTATTTCCACAACAGTCTAAAGAATCAATACATCACACACATTAAATAAACAAACTCACAGTGAATTAAATCTCTAAATGATGTAATGTAGAGTTGATAGGCTATTTACCTGAATGACTGGCATGAAACAGAACTGTGACAGAGCTTTGTCAATGAAATCCCCAGCGAAGAATCCCTCATCCTTCAGTTCTGCCAGAAGCGTGATCCAGGGTTCGATTCCTTCTTTTCGCATCACTCCCCACCAGCTCTCAATTCTCTGGTTCACGGTACTTGCTCCTGTGATGTAGCTTCCCTCCGCTGCTCTGTCATCCACGTCATTTCTCCGTAAATGCTGCTGAAGGTCTCTGACCACCACGTTCTCAGTGCCCATGTCAGTTCGTACGAGTCTTGGGCAGCCCCTGCAGCACTCCACTGCTTCCACAAAGTATCTCTCGATAACTTTCGGGTCGCTATTTGTGAAGGCGGCCCGCAGCCAAATGATGTTGCGTGAAAACCTGTCGATGCAGCCATTAATACATATCCCATATGGCTTCAGTTTGTCATAGGAGTCTATGTGTCACACGAAGTTGGGTCCCTGAGCAAAATATTGCCTCCTTCTGAGATGTCTGGTCTGGCGAATTTGGGAACCGATGGGGTCCAGTAGAGAGAGGAGGATCCTGAC
>OMNW01008251.1:0-12856 GCA_900303245.1 Selene dorsalis
TGCAAATGTCAAGGTTGCTGTGAGAATCTGTAATCTACATGGGGATAATATGTTTCGTGGCACATGGGGAGACCATGCCGATACTTAGCGTGGGTGTATCCATAAGTGAGTGTGTGTGTGTGACAAAGAGAGAGAGGGAGAGATAAAGGGAGAATCCCTGCACCAACCAGGTCTCAGATTCCTCCATAATATTTAAACCTCGCTGCTGCTACAACTACATCCCTCAAACGTCTTCAAAGTCAAACAACCCATAAATAAATAAGAACCTAAGCCGGTTTCTGGTGTTTTTGCATAACTACACACACATTTTAAGAATTTAAAATCTAAAGCGTGGAGCGAATTTTTGATGAATATTTAGTACAATGAAGAAAGATATTTCACACCCATATTATAGTGCTGCACGTTTCATTCTCTGTTAAAAACAAATATTTTTCCTTCAGATTAGCAGAAACAGCCACAAACAAAGCATCATCACACACAAACACACACACACACTCCACCTGAGTTCCTGCAATGTTGCGAGCTGGACACTTTCACACCAGCTGTAAAAATCAAGCCTTAAACTACTAGCTCAGCACCACTGCCTACAGACAAGAGGCCTGACCACGCTCATCTGTGGCTTCTTTACAACAAAACCAAAGTAAACTCAGATAAAGGAATATGAATATACTCACAGCAGTGTGTTTTCCTAGTTTAGAAGATAGTCCTGTACAGACAGGTGCATCTTCAGACAGTCACACCATCTACTCCTGGTGATACGGCATACATGCACACACTCCTCAACCTGTCTGCTCCACACCCTGTAAGCACTAACCATACCTCCCCCTCTGGCAGCTTCATACCCCTCTCTCCCTCTCTACTGCCAAAACCCCCCCTTTCCCTCCCTCTAACCATCCTCCTTCTCCTCCTCCTCCTCCTCTTCCCTCTGCTGCAGCTGAGGTATTCCCACTGCTCTCACTCTCCCGCTATATGTAGATGATGTGGATGGTTGGAAGATAAAGGGTAAGCAGTGGGTAAACACACATCAGGTTTATCTGGCAGGGTGACCGCAATTTAAAAATATATTGTAACATACACCACTGCGTGAGAGTGAATGAGAGAAGAGAGAGATCCCTGAGGCAACAGAATTCTGCTGCTCTGCCTATGCAAAGGGCTTTGAGTGTTACCTCTTCTCCTGAGTGCCTGTGTGTATGGATGTATATGTGTGTGTCTGTGTGTGTGTACGCGTATGCATGTACAACCACATGCCAGCTCCAATTATACAGCAGCTACCAACCACTCCACTCCACCTGATAACCTACATTTTGCATACTCCCGTGCAAACAGCAGCAGCGCATAGTGCCCTCTGTTGGTTCCACAGAGGAACAATCACACCCTGTTTATTTAGAAATTCATCTTAACCTTCACAGGCGAAGGAACAGCTTGTGAGGCTCACTTGGTCTTCGTTGTTTCTTCACATTCTTTCATTGAAGAACATCAAAGACAGAAGCAGCTCAGCGCAGTGACAGTTAAGCTGCCTGGGCTGAGCTGAGCTGAGGTGAAAGTGGGGGACAAGTCGGGTGGGGATTTGAGGTGAAAGGGAATAAAGGCCACTCTGCTTTTCATCCTCTGCTTTGTACTGATGAATTAATCCTTCAATGGCATCCCTTCATCATCAATCATTAACTCCTCTCTTATGTCTGTTAGCATACTACCTGTCTGCTGTCCTTAATTGTTACCCTGACCTTTAGCTGGGTGTGTGTGTGATGCACCACTGACTTCATTTACCCTGGAGACTAATCTATCACATTAACTATTCAAAAACCTAAACTTAAATACACAAAAGATATTACACCTCAATAAGCCTGGATGATTGGTTAATAACACTGTTTGATTTCGAAAGACAAAAAAAAAGGAAAAGTAATGTGGTTGTCACGCCGACTAACCTGCCATTGTCCCGGCCAACGCCCCACACCCGGATACTTGCGATTGGCTGAGAGTGAAGCACACTGCGGTCCATGGGGTCAACTAGGTTCAGCATGTTATTTTCCAGCAGCAGGTACATGTCCTTCCCCTAAATGCACACGCACATGCAGACAAACACAAACACAGACAAACAGAAATTCTTCATATCTCATCACAAAATCCTTATTTCCTGCAGCTGCAGTGGCAAAGAACGTGGTCCTTTAAAGGTCAGGTGCTTTTTTTTTCTTTTTCTTTTTTTACCTGCCTATAAAGTATATATGCCCATGTGTGCAGAAAAGTGTGAGTGCGTATGTGTGTGTTATTTGGTGAAGAAGACCTCTAAATAAATGATCAAACCCTAAAAAGAGGGGGTGGGAGATAAAAGGTTATAGAAAGACAGATGCTCTCTCTGTTCTGTCGCTTCACATTAAACGCAACCACCGCAGAGAGAGGGAAAAGCCTTCGTACCATTGCTCTACTTTTCTCCCTCCACCCTCCATGTCCTGACATACATTTCAGAAGACTGTCATCCCCGCAAACTTCTGTTGCTCTTTCCTTTGCTCCTCCCTCACTCTTTATTCATCTTCTTCAGTCAGTACGAGTACTCCTCCCCTCCAGATCTTTAACCTCCAACGACTACAAACGTGCCCCCCTTTATTTGAGCGGTAAACAAAATACATACTGCACGACTACGCTCTCGCTCTCTCACCTCTCCCCAGATGCCGACAGTGTCTCGGATGTCGTTCTTGCAGTAGGACAGCTGTCTGATGCAATTGTTGACAGCAACACTGCTCTTTCCAGGAGCCAAGTCCTCCTCAGCCATCTCCACCCATCCAAGAGAGCGTACGGCAAAACACTGTGGGAAACGGATACACAAGTGATTACACTGTTACATACAACACAGTATTTAAAGATCTATCAAATTTGATCACACGGTTAAGTGGCTGTTTCCTTGCTGACTTTAATATCTTTTTCGAGAGTGGCTTCAATAGCAAAGCCATTGTGTTTAAATAGACTCAGTTTTGAACCTGCCAAAGGCAAAAAGTTTGAACTCCACAAACACCAAGAGACAGGTAAACAGATGAAGACAACAAAGCATGTTGGTAGAGGGGAAGAGAGGAAGGAGAGAGAGACCCATCCATCTGCCCTCATCAAGTATTCATTTGATTTCTGCAGTTCATTTGGACAACACTCTGAAGTCCCAAGAAAGAAGATGAAAGAGGTCAGAGAAGGGGAAAACAAGGACAGAGGTGAGTCATGATCGCACTGACAAGTACATTCAAGTGCTGTTGAAAAGCAGCGAGTTATCATGGGTTCCTTCTTTTGTGAATTATGGTTGCATCACACACATAAGGAGAAACTCACATGATCTCACATGGTTCCATGGGGATGTATTTGTCTATTGTCCAGTGAGAACTGGAGGTAGGATTTTATCTCTAAGTCTGTTTTAATATCTGTCAACAGATAATTAAGTATGCCACTAAACATTGGCCTAAAGGGAGAAAATGTTTACTGTTGCTTGGCAACACTGTCAGCTGCTCTGGGACTGATGTAATCATTTTCATTTTCATTGCGAAATGTCAAATCTGTTTGACATTATCGGTGTGACTCAAGCCTGCGAGCACTTTTAAGAAATGTAAGATGGGATCTGTGAGCTCTCCACATCAAATGCACAAATGATCCCAAAGTGGCTCTCTCCATGTTACCCAATGGGGAGCTGTGGCGAAAGCTGTGTCACTGATCCAGACCAGCAGGTGGTAGCAGCTGCACAATACACACATGATGCAGTGATAATATTTCATGTGAATTATAAAAATGTGTTTGTTTGTTTCTTAGTTTGGTTTTCTTTCTTACAGGTACTAATTAGTACAGTGATTTCATCCCAATTATTTCAGGTTAGTTTATTTGTATGCAGATTGCGTTTACTGGGGTTTTGGGGCCTTTGATAGATAGAAATAGTTGTTGAATGAGGTCTTGGTTGGATTTAACTCCCTTACTAGGTAGAAAGGCACTGTTCCAATCTTGATACTGCAGTGGGCCTTTTGCTACCACCGGTGTATGTGTCAGAGTGCGCTACCAGTCCAGATGCCCTGACTGTACGTCTGTGTTTGTGTCTGGTATTCATCACAATGTCACTGTTGCTAAGGATTGTAAGTTTCTGCCAGACAAACACACAGAGGGAAACAAACACCAGACATCCAAATCAGCACCACGTCGACAAGCCGAGTGCTGGCTTTAAACTCTAATCTGCAATGCTTCAGATCTATTCAACCATCTGTGGAAAACGACACACACACACACATACACACACCACACACACACTCCTTGAAATGTATTTGAGCCATCCTGCAATATGCTTTGCCATGCAGTGAAATCACTCTGTACCAAGCCGAATAAATAATGTATTTTTCAGCTTAATTAGTTGGATTCTTGACTGAACTTTACATGGCGGAGCTGACATTTGCTGGTAACAGCATCAGTCTGCTTGACATTCTACTGAGTAATATGTTATATTGAGCCTGATCCTTGATTAAACGCTTAAATGTCTCATTTGAATCTTAGGTTTTGATTTTAAAGAGGCCGCAGTAATTAATGCACCAATATGCAGCAGGGAACTGAACTTCTCTGTCTCACCACTGGGGGGTAGTTTTGTTTAGTTCTGACTTCCCTCTGAGGTACATAGACAGCCAGCATGACCAGCATAGACCGCATCAGTAACCCAAGAGGCTAAAGACATCAACAGACCAACACATACAAACAAAATCTTTTCAAAACAAGAAGCCAAGTCTGCTGTGGATGTTGACTCTATTCCAGTGTTTAAAAGTTGGATCACACAACACATACAGCTGAGGTGACAAACTTTAGATTCTGTGAAAGATGATATAAATACAAACAGATGCATACAGATAAATGCTGTGCCAGTCACACATCATTACTGTATATATAAAGCTTATTTGACACAGGATGAAGAAGTTGCAATGCAGAATGCTGCTTGTTTGACACACAAAAAATTCAAACTACTTTTTTCTTTACAGTGTCCTCTACACAGGTAAACTACAATAACTGCAGAATGATGTGAATTACACCTAAACATGCAACAATAGGGCTTTAAACTGAATTTAGGCCAAGGTACTGGTTCCTTACCTTTGCCTCTGGGTCACTGTTAATACTGCTAGATTCCTCCTCTTCTGCTGCTGGACGGTTCCTGGGGAAAAAAAAGTTGAAAAGTTGAATGCAGGATACACATACACTACTCAGATTAGCTGTTTTGCATGTACAACTACAACAACCATTTGCTGTTTTGTTAACAAGGTTCCTGTCCTGTGTGTGAACTTAGCAAAGCTAAGGGTAGTCATTACACTAATGGAGAACATGGAGCCATTTCCTGAGTAGAGGAACTAACTTCCTGCTTGCTCTGATGTTATTTGACTCTAACACTGATTTGACACAAGATTAGAGAAACTAACTACACAGCACTCGGACATAGGCCAAGAGTGAGAGAAAGCTACTGCCAGTGGATATCAAGGAAGCTAAACGGGACACGAGGGTGGGATTTGTGTTTGCTTGTGCATGTGTGTGCCTGCATCTGTAATTTACCTTAGCTTGAGTGATGCATAGCGAAGCGTAGCACCCTCAAACTCCTTCAGGCTGGGGTCAGGGTTCACCGTGGCTGCCTGCAGGTCCTGGTGCACAGAGGTGACATCATTAGATTGTAAAATGATACCAAAATAACTCCTACATCATCTACACCTTCAAGCCCCTTTCACACATGTAACCTGTAACATGACATGACTGCTTCCTGTGTTCATGGTATTTTACTTGTCATGTTTTATTTAAAAAAAAAAAAGGGTTTTATCTAGTTTTGCCCTTGTTTTTATCTTTTATTCTCGCCAATAATGGACGTATTCTGTAGCATTTTTATATGAAAGTTGCTGCATATATTAAGCCATTATTATTATTCTATTATTATCATCATCCACACGTAAGTGTCTGAATGAAGAAGAACTCAGGTCAGGACTGATTCCACAGGATGTCACACATTCAGAAACAGCTTTGTCATCTCCAGAACTTGGTTTTATGGTTTTATTTTTAGTTTTTGTGATAATGTCGTTCAAAGTGATTCAGAAGTATTTAAATAACCCTTTATTATTGTGGGAATACATCAAAAGCAGAGCACCAATGTTTGCTTATTGTTTGCCTTTTAGGATTTTGCAACCACATAGCTGGTGAATGCAGCTGATGAATGTTTAGTATTTTCAGATGTGTACTGATCCATAAGCCTCCATTGTCTTATTATGACACAATTTCTTATTATGTTCACAGCCAGCACACAGAACATTTTAACCCATTAAAGAACTGAGTAGTTTTCCTAAGAATATTGTGCTTTTGCTCCAACTAGAGCTGTGGCCAACATCCAGAAATCTTACCACCTCACTGCATATAAATCGAAAATCACTGTGACTAATGTTCTGACATGACACCCACATGTTTAACTGCCACAACATTCATGGGTTACAGGACAGGTGGGAGAGGGGCTAAAAACTAAAGACACAAGCCTGGCAGGAACCAAATGTAATTATAATAACCCCAATGCAATTATGCAAGCATGCATCCAAGTGTGGGCAGAATCTCCTTGCTGGATGGAGAAATGGCACTGGTGTGTTATGTGTAATGGGGCATGCTGCATCAAGGAAAGGAAGGTCGCACGTAGTATGTACACACACTTGAGTGTGCAAACACATTCAGATCTGCGCCAGCAGGAAGGACAGATGAAAATATTTTAGCGACGCAAGTAAAGAAAGAAACAACCTGTTGAGAATGTTGCTGCAGACATGTCAGGCGTGACAAGATGCTGTGGTTGTTGCTGTTACATTTATGTTGAAGCATCAGCCACACATGCTTTTTGCCCAGGCAGTGAATTTGTAGCGCATAATGCATCAATGCACACAGTCAAAGAGTGGGTGAGGTTAGACCAAGAACAAGGCTCGTTGACACTGAGTGCATTATACTTGCCTTCCACACCTCACTATCAATCTTTCCGCCAAAATCACTCCACACCTGTTTCTACATACAGCGTTAAAACACACACGCACACACATAGTGGGTCAAGGATAGAGGGGGTTCAAGAGTGGGAGGGGAGTGAGGAGAAGAAAGACAGAACAAGGCTGTTAGCTAACTAGCTCACTCCACACTGAGTGTCTGTTGCAATGAGGAGCAATGGAGCAAAACACTTTTCTTAAATGAGAGGATGTTAATCAAGACTGCAAAATAATTTCTTGTTTCTTTCATGTTTCTTGCTCCCATTGAACATCAACACTGAGAATCTACTGATTCTTTATTAGTAAACTATGAATAAAACAGAGAACACAGACTAGTGCTAATTTGAACAGTGACACTTATTTGCTTTTACGTGATGAGTCTGGAAAAGCTGAGAAATAAAAACTATTAACTATTAAAATTAAACACATAAATTGGAGAGTGTGAGGTTGTGAATGGATTGCACTCTGGCCTCAGTAGTTTGTTATGTTCCATGTAATGTTACTGTCATCCTCTATGAATGCTCACAATCTGCTGTGTGGTTGTGAATTTTTTAATGCACTTGGTCCCTGGTGTGTATTTGGGACCAGTGTAACCTCAAACTCATTGTTCTATTTCGCATCAAACGCACAGTACAGAGCAAAAACAAATAAAAACATGTCACTGTCCAAATCCATACTGACTGCACTGTATGTGATACAGGAGCACATACATCCTATACTTTATCCACTAATATATACACATACGTACAGATGCTGTAGATATCATTTTACTTCTCACTATGCCCCACGCACACAATTACACACTATATTAAGCACAACTGGTGACAGGTGAGAAAGAGGACACAAAGTGGAAAGTTTTAAAATCCCCCACCTTGTCCTCATCGTCTTGATGCTGAGAGCGACACTCTTGATCAGGCACCCCCTGAAGAGATGTGGAGCGAGGCTGAAGCAAGAGAGCGAGAGAGAGAGAGAGAGATGAAGCATTAAAAGTTACTACAATCTACACAGTGAGAATTTAGAGGACGCATTACACCACCAGGTTTGTCTGTCTGCCACTTTGGCTCCAGGGTCACTCGCTCCAGATAGATGTGCCAGGATGAGATTCTGGCACGTCCATCTGTCAACATCAGTTCGTTCTCACTAGATCAATATTTTATCTACACCACGCTGCTGTCTATAAATCTCCTTTCCTCTCTCCGTTTCCCTCCATCATTCTGCATGATTTGGGTTAGGCTCTGACTCTGTGTTCTTGCTTTCCTGTATCCCAGAAATAAACTAACGTACTGATGGTCCTCTCTCTGTCTTTGCCAGCTTGTCTTGTTGCATATTTCTGACACTCTTCCACTAATATAGAACTATATAAAACCATCAGACAAATGCATTGTGATGTCCTAGATTCCACATGGAGGCCACATGGCCCACCTTTTACAAAACAGATGTACAGACGTTGAGTATGGTACAGCGACACAGAAAAACAGGATTTCCTGGTCACTTACAAAGTAGCAGCTGTTGACAAATCCACATGTGGGCAGGGTGGGCTCATGAGAGGAGAGAGGCTCCACTGAACTGTCAGAGGTGGTGCTGCCTGAGCGAGTTGATGCCCTGAAGAAGATCTCCGCCTGGCATGACTACATGCACACACACACACACACACAGATGGTTTTAAAGAAATGGTAGATTTCACTTGTTCAGACGCTGAGTTTATAAATTTGATAGTATTGTCATCAGTTACATGGTTTAATCCTAAAGTCGGGAAATGTCTTCTGCAGGTGTGACGTACTTACACGGGCATATAAACCTGATCTATGAAGTCATAATAAGTTAGAGACCGTTACGAATGCAGGAATAACAATAACTTTTTTAAATTACAATATCTATGTGTTATTACATTCTCTGCTGTGTGCAAGTTTGTTGATACTCAGAGGCTTAAAATAAACATTTTTTTTTCATAATGACATTTATCTAGACTATTGACACTGCCAGAGGCACTGATAATTTCTCACTGCTTAGCCTGGGTGATCACATTTGAACAGAGTTGCTGATGTAACCAAAGTTAACAGAAGAAGCAACAACAAAAGGTAAGGTTCATGTGAGACTCAAAGTGTATACAATTTAGTCCGTTGTTCTTTCTCTCACCTCATGATCAGAAGTGGGTGAGGGGCTAAGCGAACCCAGAGAGTGTTTACGTGGTGTTGAGACTGTGTGGTCACTCAAGGCTGGGGGCTCCGTCTGTCCAGGAGGTGCTTGACGGGTGGCAGGCCTCTCCCACTGGGTGGTGCCTGTAGGAATGTGCCAGTAGTAAATACCGGCCATGTCTGTGATCTTCTTCCATCCTGGAGGCAGGTCAGGGTCCGTCTGGAAAGACTGCTCACTCCAGATATCTGGTGAAGACACACAGGAAACACAAGTTTTTTAATGGACAGTCTTCTTAAATGCTTTTTTTAGAACTACATGAATATTGTTTTTCATATAAGATAAAATGGTGTCTCTTAAATGGGAGTTCACCCTCCCATGCTCAAAAACAGTGAGTAATATCAACAGCTGATGAGGATTATCAGCATCTGCTGCAGCTGTCATTTAATATGCTTTCACCCTACATGGATAACAACTGAGTAACTTGTTGAGCACTCTTTGTTTTTTCTAACACACCCAAGCACATAACTGAAACATTTTGAAATTCCAGATTTAACCAAGGTAACAAACCCTGAAATATACTGAAGAAATGCAGACACAAGCATTTCCCTCACTTTCAGAACTCTTAAACAGATGTCACATGCAGGCCCAATGAGCTAGCCCAAAGTACAATTTAAATAAATTAACTTTTATTGAACATGACACAAACAAGGACTTATTTTTATTGTCTGGCCCTCGTTATTGTATTACCCTCTTCTCAGAATCCATTGACATACAAATCTGCTCTTTTATTTCCATGGGTGTGTAATCCATTGCAGATTCTTTTAGACTGTTGTTATTTAATCAACTCACAACTCAAATTGATGTCCTAAATAACAGATTCATAATCTGGAAACAGGTGGATCGCCAGCTGTCCACAATGGTGCCATAAACCAGACTGTCTCAATACTCATGGGGATTTGACACGAGTACATTTGTACCATGAGCTAGAAAAACAAATCCCCTTGCTACAACACAAAAAAAGGATCTCTATGTCAAGTCCAAATTTAGATAAAGTCAGAGACATCTCTGAAAGACCATCAACTTATTTTCTTCAAGCTCAGTGTGTACCAGGTCTACAATGGTCTGTACTTGTGCTTGGAGTAATCCAGTCTGAACTTCACTGAAACTAGCTTGAACTCTTTTTTTCCTCCTTCCTGTTTACAGTTTCTGTAAATTACAAGCTAATCGCAAACAATGCCAATGATGGCAATGAGAGCATGAACAGTGCAAATGGATTTGATACTGTATGAGTCACTTTTAGCAGTGTGGGTGGTGACATGTTAAATCCTGACATTTGTTTCAATTTTCTTGAAAGTTATAAAGAACAGTAAATAATAATCTTAAAACTAGGACACGTTTCACATAATTTAAAAAAATGTATTGGTTGGTAAATTCAAACACTCTGGCTCAGTATGGATTCACATAAAATTTAACACAGTCACACCATATAGAGCAGATGGCTATCGCTGTAATTTATTTGACAGTGATACATTTGGAGAAAATACTGCAGCTACCTTGAAAATACACATGTACACACGTACACACGTACACACACACACACACACACACACACACACACACACACATACACACAGAAGTGGGCATGTGTTAAAAGGGCAGAAACAAAGCTGACAACGTATTTCTGCAAACCACAAATCAGACATCAAGCCACTGTGCAGTACACATACGTCACTACACATGTACGTGTGTAAATACAGGCTTGGGTCTCAGCAGGGATGCAATGGGAAAAATAGGTCAGAGTTAGGGTTGCAGAAGATACCAATGTAACACAAAAACGTCTGGTGTCCAAGTGTGAGTGCGCTCTTATGTGGATGAGTCTCCATCAGAAATGAAGCGATGTGTGACCCTTTAAGTCCTCCTCTGCTCACACACTCCTGGCAGCTAAACTTTAATAACGGCTGTCACACACACTCATCTATCATTCCAAAACCAGCCTCACCAGTAAAAAGCAACAAAACCACATTTTCCACCAGCTTTTTGTTAAAAATTGTTCCGTCTGAGTGGAGCAACGGGCTAGACGAACCACAATCTACCAAATGCCTCTGATTGATTAAGGGGACATTTTCATTCAGTTGAATGTGTGTTTAGCTGGCTTCCACCTCTCACACTCTTTCCTGCTGATTTTACCTCTAAAACAAGAATCGCGTTGATAATAAAATTATTGTGTCTACATGTGATCAGATTATCTTAACCTGCGCCTGATAGCCTCCAGAGGGAAATCTCTTTTATCTTCAGTCACAGAGCTTTATAAGTAATTGATAAAGACAGTTATAAACTGATGAAGTGTGCAAGAATTTTATTGTCCTTAATTAACAAGGAGACAGAGGACTAGAGGGCAGTTGCTTTTTGTTTCGATTTTAAATGACTGAAGCGCACATCTTCAGGTTGGTGGACTGCTGGTCAAGCAAAGTGACTTTGTGGTTGGAGACAGCGTAAATATTTGTCATTGACAGTTTTAAATTACCCAAAGGCCGTTACAGGTTGCATTGTATACAGGTATGTCCATGTCTTTTTTGATAATAAAGCAGGTGCAGGCTCTAAATTAATACTGTTAAAGTCTAAAAGGGCTCAGTCCACAGAGAAATGCTGTATTCGGAAACTCCGCCTTAAAACCAGGTGTCGGGACTTCTGTAATTTTGTGATGTCACAACAAAGCAGTCACGGCTCTCCAAGAAGATCAAACTACTACTGAGATCTTCAACTTTATCTTGTTATGGATTAACACTTCAAATAAACACAGGGGAAAAAGAAACACACTAAATATGAATAAAAGCTAGATTGATTTTAAATATGTTGAGTTAAAAAGGAAAACCTTGATTCAAGTCTGAGGTGAATAATAATAGCTGGTTAGTGTCGTTTTCAAAAACAGGCGAAAGAAGGGGGGGGAGGGTTAAAGAGAGGTAACATCTTGCATCCTGAAAAAGCCCTAGAGACAAGTAAAAAAGGAGAAGCCCTTTGAGGCCTTTTTGTTTATCTCTTACTTTGCTTATTTATTTATTTTTCCTTGCTCTCCTGCCACACGGCCGGGGAGTGAGGGACCACAGGTGCTCGGGTGAATCCGATGGACATCCGCAATTTATCATTCATACACCGGTGACGGCAGGCCAGGCCGAAATATGGCACGGTAAACACAACCCATAGATCATTCACAGACACAGATACACACAGACAGCCGCGACACGCAGATAAACACGCACACTCGCTCACACACACACACATAAATACATACATAAAATATATCTTTGAAGACAGATGCTTTTATGTGTACACGGAGCTGGACATGGGTCACATCACAACATGCCTCTTTCAGCGTGGTGTAGATATCTTTTTCTTTCTGTCTCTTTATTCCACTTTATCTTTGTCTCTCTTTGGGATGCTTGTCTCCCTCCCTCCTGCACTTTTGTCTTCTTTTTTTGTGGAATTCTGGCAGACTAGACACTTAAAAGTATAGTGATGCCACCCCAGCCCCCATCCATGAAAAATAAAAAAAAAATAGTTGTGGCTTTTTTAATCCCTGTGAAGTGCAAACATTTATCTCTCCTGAACAATTAAAGCTTTTGCTTTGGACTTTTTTCTTACAAAGAAACCACATGGATTCAAACCAACATACGAATTTACTTCAGTCTGTCTTTCTTCACAGGTATAAATACAAATAGAGATGACAACACCCCCCACCC